>CAJUYH010005053.1:17536-42138 GCA_910591685.1 Galerucella tenella
TATTAGTTAATTTTAAAACGTTGTTTCCCAAAATTTCAAATTTTTGAATTGTGACAGTCTTGCACCGAGGTAGCGATATTCTAATATTAATGATTCCATAACCTTACAGATGATTGGTGTAAGGCTAATGGGGCGGTAGTTATTGGGGTCAAGTTTATTGCTTTTCTTGAAAATGTCTTTTGAATGCACCTATTTTTATCAATATTTTTTAGAGTTACCAGCAACTGTTCAAATTCATTTTCCCCATCCTAAATAGTTTAAAGAATTGCAAATTATCGTAATCCTCAAGCCACTGCTCATTTAAAGGAGTATTTAACATGTACCTAATCCTTCTTGATATGTTTTAAAACGGGAAAAGCATAGTTATTAGACATAACAAGTGATGACGAAATATACTTCATGTAAAAGTTCATCCTCGAATAATTCTGAGACTAAAACAACCAGACGTTCCATTTTCACACCTTGATATATTTACATTCACAACAAATTTGAACATAACCTCAACTTCCACCAACTCAACCAAATGTATTCAGGCGGAATGTGTTATTGAGAAAGACCATAGATAATAGACACTTTCAGCTTGTCATAAGTTTTTACACGTATCCGTATCCGTATCCGTATTGGAGTTACGCTCCGTTCTGTTTTTAATTGTGTAACCTCAAATTTTTCTATTTTATTTTTTTATATTTTTGGAAAACGTAAAATGGGGGCGATATTGAATAATCCATCGCTGCTAGACGAGGAAGATCATGTTATATAGCACTAATTGCACGGAATATTGACTTTGGTCGGGATACGAATACGTTTAAGTATACGGAGTAGGGTACGTAACAATACGTTCAACGCATCGTATCGGCTGAGACGTAACGGGTCTACACATGCGCAGTTCGTTATGGATACGGATACGTGAGGAATTTAACCCCTGATTTATAGATTCCGTGACGTAACGTAACGCAAGGATTTCCGTGAGACGATAAAAGATAAATCATAGGACGACTCTACTACCATTCATAGATTGCCCTTACGCATGACGCTGATCGCGGCTGTAACGCGAGAGATACCCATCCTCATCTTCATAGCGCGGGCCAAGCATTTATCTGGTAAGTTCAATTTATATAATTGTATTATTAATTATTAATAAAATTATCGTATTGAATTGAGTTGAAGATTGTCAACGAATTTGGAAGAATCTGAGGGATAAATACACTAGGTCCAAAAGAGTGAAATGCTCATAAGGTTCCTTTCAAACAACTTGGGAATATTTTGAATCTATGAGCGTCCTGGAGAATCATATTCAAAAAAAAAGTTAGATTCATAATAAAAAAATTGTTGAGGCTTTGAGATTAACAGATATACTTTTCAAAACTTATTCTTCAGTTCCTTCCACTCCAACTTCTACAATACAGACACGAGAACATGTACCTGAATTATTTTGTGATCAACTAGAGGAGTCACAGAATGAATCGGGAAGTGAAACTTTTTCGGATTTAGACGAAAGTAATTATGAAATCATAACTGTCAAAGCTATGGTTCATCAGCCCATGAATAATGAAGGTAGTAAATTGAAATTAGCAAGTTTGAGATATGGGGAAGTAATTTATTGCCATGAATTTTTGTATCTGCAGGTGAAAGTCAACACTCATCAATGACTCCATCCATCAATAGGAAACAATATGTGATTTACAGTGCTGAGGATAATACTTTCGCTTCTGAAAGAAATGTGGGGACGCCTCAAGTGACCAGAGAGCCCAAAAAGGGCAGCAGGAATAAATCAAAAGAAAATAATGAAGATGAAATGGTAGAGGTCGCTGGAGGCCTTGTAACAGAATTTGAAAGTAGAAACAACCATAATTCAAACTACCATTTTGGATCTTATCTGACTTCAAGACTGGATGAATTACCAAAAAGAATTGCTGCTTTGAAACGGGAGAATATTTTGGAAATTCTAGAATATATCGAAGGAGACTGACTTTTTTTTATTATCATTGGTTTATCTTCATGGTATTCTGATATTATTGATATTATTTTGTTTATGAGAGTTCCTAATAATTCTGAGAATATTCATGTATTTATTTTGTTTTATAATGTAGTACCTATATAACCTGAAAACTGTGATTATAAAAATATTGTAGTAGGTATTTTGATGTTTCCTGGAAGAATTTAGTATTCAGTTGTTTTTTATATCTTGAATAAATAGGTATTTAGAGCTGAACAAACTTATTTTATTTGTTCAATTTTTAACAGTATTTTTTAATGAGAGTGAAAGCCTATTATGATTCATGACTGGTTTTGTGAATCATATGAACCCCTAACGAAATAAAATGATTAATCTTGTGGAAAACTATATTGGATATCCATATTCATAAATGAGATTTTGTTCACTACCCTTGAATGATAAATATTTATGTTATTTTCATCATAAAACAATGAAACATGTTCCTACTCTTCGAAATCAAGAATAAACAATTGAAAGAAATATTTAATATAAAAAACATTTATTATAATAGGTACAGTCAAATAATAAAGTGATTTATTCAGGTCTCCTACTTTTTCAAATTGCCATAGCACATTTCCCTCTTCTGATATAAAATAATCTGCTAAATTGTCCCTCATAATGTAATTCTCTCTAGCAGAATAATTTGCAGACAGTCTATTCACAGACTCCAAATCTGCCGTTTCTTCTCTGCACTCTCCTAGATTTTCATCAGAACAATATGTTGAGGAAATATGAGTTTTACAAAAATTATGTATACTACTGCTGCTTTTATAAAATGGTCTATATTTTCCACTTTTGCAAAAATTGGTGTTTCAAGAAATTGCCATCTGGATACAAGAATTCCAAAAGCATTCTCAATGCACACTCTTGTTCATGATAATCTGTAGTTGAATATTTTCTTTTTCATTGGAGCAGTTTTCCTGGATATGGTCTCATCATGTGTTTTGTTAGGGGAAATGCTGCATCAGCAACAAAAACATATGGCATTCTTATATTTGTTCCAGGAATGGTAGAACTGGGAGGAATATTTAAAAGTGATTGTGACATTAATTGTCCAAAAATGCTTTTCTTGAAGATCCCCCATCACTATTGTTGTAACCTAGGAGGTTACGTATATTTTATTTTACTATTTACTTACTTTTACTAATTACCTTACTATATTCTTTATACTTTTATAGTAATTATTATTGTGTTCTATTTTAAATAATCAATATTTCCTTCAACTACATTTTTATTGTTTTATATTCTTTATCAGTGCTTTCGCCCACATGAGGCCTCGAATAAGAGACATGTTATTTAAGACTCATTCTTATCAATTTAGTTTTTACTTTTGATGTCACGAATTAAATTTGATATAAAATATAATCTTATATCCAATGTATCTTTTTGTTAAGTCAAGCTCACTTCTTAGAATGCATTTCAGTCTCAAAAGAAAATAAGTTTTAGTTTCACTTTTTCTCATAGAAACAGCTCGTTTTTGCAAATTTAGCTACTTTTAAAATATCAAAACTTATCTTCTTCTTGAGTGGCAACTATTGTTAAAAACATAGAGAAGAACAAAAAGGAGACTTGTAAGAGCAATCATCAGTGTAACATCTTAAATTAGTCAAGGGAATAAACGAAGTATTGAATACCCAAGAGTTTTTTTATTCTTCAACCACTGTTCATCTGCGGATCACAACACTATCAGAATCATAGCCTCCCATATCAACCAATCTGAATAAGTAATTTGGATCACATACAGCCAATAATACCACTCTGAATTTCTGTTTATAATTAAAGAAGAGTAAACCACTGTGTGCAGGAGCCTGGATAGCAATGTATTTGCCATTCAATGCACCCACACAACTGGGAAAATTCCACTTCTTATAAAAATCTTCGGAAATTGTCAACCACTCTTCAGTTGTTGGTGACATCTAATACTTCTCAGAAGGAACATTCCAAATGACCCTTGTTACTTTATTCACGATTTTATGAACAGTTGTGATTCCCATTTGATGTGACCAGGCTAAATTTTGCATAGACACAGCTTGAGACAAATACCCCAAACATAAAACTTCTCAATACTGGACAAAAACTTATTTTGGAATATTCTCACTGTAAGGTAATCTCTAACCGTTCTCTAGAAGAGAACATGTCAGATATTTGTCGTCTTTGGATGTGTGGTGTTACTAACTGGAGTAGATGGTTGGAAAGATTCAAATCCATCCGTGTGTATTTGAAAAACTGTTGCGAATCGTTCTTCATGGGCAGAAAGGTAGCTGGAAAAAACCCCTAATTTTTCGATGCCTATTTAGAGTTCTCGTCCTAAATTGACGGCGTTTCCTTCCAATTGTGAAAATTCTTATTAATGCTGTGCATAAAAGAATTACATCAATTGTCAAATAATCATAATCATCCATTTTTAAGAAAAAATAACCTAAAAAAACAAATAAACCAAAATGGAACTTGGAAATCTATAAACACAAGTTATATTCTTCTCGTTTTACGGTAATTCTTGCAGAACGTAAACTGTTATCTTACGTTACGTTACGGAATCTATGAATCAGGGGCCAGACAAGCTAAAAGTTTCGAATAATATTGATTCTGTGTTTTGAGATTTTTCTATCAATTATATTTCTACATCTGATCCGAAGACACAACCTTGAAAACCATGTAGTATGCCTTTCTTTAGCTCTGTGCGCAAGATTTTAAAGACTGTCCAAAGCGAAAACCGGTCTTGCATCCCCTGACCGCTTCGTTTTACTCTCGTCAGTGAACGTCTCGATCCTCACTTGCCTTCTTGCGCTCTGTGAGTGAGTACGTAGTGTTTACAACTGTAAAAGTGCATATTTGATTTCGTCGGTAGGTATCCATGCAACTTCGGACAAGATTTATGTAAGTACTCCTTATTTTCTTTCATTTCCTCCTTTACAGTAAGATGGGTAAACATAAGAAACGTTCGCGGGAAGGAAGCCCCGATAGGAAATCTCTTCTAAAGCGTATTAAACGTTTGGAAGATAAGCTCTCACGATCCGTCGATCGTAGACACTCAAGCAGTAGTGACAGTGAACATAATCGGTCTCCATCGAGAGATATTTCGAGTCTTAACTCGATTATTCACACCCACCACGCTCGAAAACAAATCCCCGCGACCGTGGTCCGGGAAACCGACCTTGACTGCATGGACTCTCGTTCGCTAGGAAAAGGCTACACCAGTGGTGCTGAATCTGATATTCTCTCGCATCAACAATCGCCTTGGCGGTCAGGAACGCACTCGCCCAGTGGCACTCCACCCCGCGACGTACTGATTTTGCACAATGAAGAGAATTTTGAGGGTGATGCGGATTTACAAAGAATTTTAGGACAAGACCCGACTGAGGAGAATAAATATGCGGCTGCAATTGATGAGAACCTAGCAAAACGATGGGGCTACAACATAGGGCACGGTCTAAACTCAGACATAAAATCCAAAATCAAGAACAATCACAAAATTCCTTTGAATTGCAAATTTTTAGAATCACCGGTATTAAATTCTGAGATTTCTTCTCTGTTAAATTCTGGTCAAACAGCAAGGGATAATTTCCACTCGTCTGTTCAGACTCGGTTAGGACAGAATCTGGCAATTACGGGCAGCCTAATTGATCTGGTCCTGGAAAACTCAAAAAAGATACCTAAGGATTTGAAAGAACAAATCCTTTCACACCTATGTGATAGCGGTAATTTGTTGAGTGATTTATTCTTTGAAATCACCACAACTCGCAGGACTCTAATTACTCCTCTAATGAACAAAAACTTGGCTGAACTACTGCAAAACTCGACTCCATCCGAGCAACTTTTTGGACCAGACCTAGGGGAGAAAATTAAGAAAGCCAAATTAGCTGCCAACACAACCAATGACCTAAAATTGCCAGCGAAGACGAGCACATACAAACGATCCTTGGGTCCCAGTTTACACCCCCAACAAAACAAATTAGCTCGTTCTAATTTAAACCGATCTCGCCCGGTCTACCGCCAGAGGGAGGTACGATACTACAAAGGGCAACCCTCCAAGAATTCCCAGGACCGCAAGGAGAGGAACTCCCTCAGACGTCGGAAGTAGATAATGTAAGTATGATAGCAGGTCGATTAAGGTATTTTAGTGAGAACTGGGGTTCTTTAACCTCCAAACCAGTGCTGCTAAGCTGGATAAAAGGATATAAATTACCATTCCTCTCAAATCCACGCCAAATTTTCAATGTTCATACCTCTGCCTTATCTAATAGTGATTATCTACAAATGCAGCAATCGATTAATGAACTAAAAAGAAAGGGGGCAATCGAACAATGTACTCCTTGTGCGGAGCAATTTATTTCACAAACGTTTTTAACAAACAAATCAGATGGGGGAAAAAGGTTCATACTAAACCTTAAACAATTAAATACTCACATTGACTCGCCTCATTTTAAAATGGAGGACATAAGAGCAGCAATTAAATTAGTTCACAGAAACTACTTCATGTCCACAATAGATCTACAAGATGCTTACTTCTCAGTGTCCGTAGACGAATCACATAGGAAATATTTAAGATTCTACTTCGATAATACACTCTTTCAGTTTACGTGTCTGCCATTTGGGCTCTCATCGGCTCCTTACGCTTTTACCAAACTAATGAAGCCGGTGGCTCAGTTTTTACGTTCATCATTTAGATGATTTTCTCATAATTGGTCGCACATATGACCAGTGTCTTCTAAACGTTAACTTCACTCTATCCACCCTAAACTCCTTAGGCCTGACGGTGAACACAAGAAAAAGCAATCTGAGACCATCAAGGCAATGCAAATTCTTGGGCTTCATCATTAACACAGTCGATATGCGCCTCTCTCTTCCCGATGACAAGAGAAAAAGAGCTAAATCATTACTCAAAAAATTTAAAAATAAAAAAGTGTGTAAAATTTATGAATTTGCTCAGCTTATTGGTTATATTATTTCTTTGTGCCCAGCGGTTGAATACGGATGGCTGTACACAAAGAACTTTGAACGAGAAAAATTTAAAGCCTTAATGTTACATAATACGAATTTTAAGGCAAACATGTCTTTGACTACCGAGATCTCATAAGACCTTGAGTGGTGGGACAACAATATTTTCTCAACTTCCAACGACATAGTGAAAAACTCTTTTCAGTTAGAAATATTTACAGATGCATCCAGTTCAGGCTGGGGAGCATGCGTAGGTCTCGAAAGAACCCACGGATGGTGGACAGAAGCAGAGAGGCGAGAACACATCAACGTTCTAGAGCTACGAGCTATATATTTCGGCTTAAAATGTTTCGCATCTAACGTCCGCAATCACAGTATCTTAATACTATGTGACAACACGACGGCTATCTCCTTTATCATCAGGATGGGAAGTGTTCGATACCCTAAGCTCCATAAAACCGCCAAACAAGTTTGGCAGTGGGCAGAATCACGTAGCATATGGCTTTTCGCATCTTATGTAAGTTCCACTAATAACTGGCGAGCAGACAAGGAATCTCGAGTCTTACAGCCAGAGACCGAATGGTCTCTAGCGTTTTATGCTTTTCGAGAAGTTGTGGGGAAATTTGGCACCCCGAAAATTGACCTTTTTGCTTCGAAATGTCAGATATATTGTAGTTGTAGTTGTAGTTCCGAAATGGGAATCTCAAGCGTGGTACCCTTTATTTCTAAGTCTAGTATCAGGAGAGCCAATTTACTTTTATCCAGATCGTAATCTTCTTCTCTGTCCTTACAGCAAACACAGCCAACACCCGTTGTCAGAAAACCTTACCCTGGTAGCCGCGAAACTATCAGGGAGGCTTTTAGATTGAAAGGAATTCCGGAAGATGCCCTGGAGACAACTCTACATTCAATATCAAGCGCCACTATTAACCAGTACAACTCGACGTATAAACGATGGTGGGATTTTTGTGCCAGAGAGGACATTTCTCCTTTTCAGGGAAAATCACATCACGTAATGTCATTCCTCCAGATGCTGTTACAGCAGGACACTAAGTTGGTCTACGGATCTTTTAATTCACATAGATCGGCACTCTCCTTAATACTGTCTTGTAATATTCACGAACACCCAAGAATTAAGAGATTTCTAAAGGGTATATCGAGATTAAGACCTTCTTACCCCAGATATGACTTCATATGGGATCCCCAAATCGTCCTAGATTTTTTAGAAAATTCAAACTCTTTACAATTTATTTCAAAAAAATTAGCAATCCTTTTAGCTTTGATATCAGGCCACCGAATCCAAACAATATCTCTTATAAAACTATCAAACATAGAAGAAGACTTGGAAGGCCTCCAAATTCTCATTCCGGATCCCATAAAAACCTCGGGCACCCATAGGTCTCAGCCAGTTTAAGAGTTCCCTTCTTCAACAACAACAGTTTTTGCGTAGCATCCACGCTAAAACAGTACATCTCACTAACCAGTTCCATAAGAGGTAATTCAGACCTTCTCTTTCTGTCAACAAAAAAGCCTTACAAACCCGCGTCAAAACAGACGATCAGCCGATGGATTGAGTCCATTCTATCAGAAGCAGGAGTGGACACTAATAGGTTCAAACCACATTCTACTCGACACGCTTCAACTTCAGCGGCCTATCGACGAGGTTTACAAGTGGACTTGATACAGAAGACAGCCGGCTGGAGTGAAAGATCGGCTACATTCGCAAAATTCTATAATCGGCCATTGAACGACAACAGTGCGTTTGCCAATATTATTATTTCTAAGAAAGTAGTTTAGTATATACAAATATGTACAAGATACATTTTTCTATGTATTCAGTCTTTTCAACTTTCAGTATATTTTTGCACTAAACTCATTATTTTATTACTGTTTTTCTCTTTAAGCAACCTAGTTCTTTAAACATCTACATGGTTTTCAAGGTTGTGTCTTCGGATCGGATGTAGAAATGTAAATAATCGATCAAACGAACTTACCTGAAGTGAAGTTCGATCGTAATTACATGAGACATCCGATCCGAAGACACAACCACCCTCCCTCCCATATTTAGCTACCCTGAGTTGCCAAAGAGGAACACAATTCTTCAAACAAGTGAGGATCGAGACGTTCACTGACGAGAGTGAAACGAAGCGGTCAGGGGATACAAGACCGGTTTTCGCTTTGGACAGTCTTCAAAATCTTGCGCACAGAGCTAAAGAAAGGCATACTACATGGTTTTCAAGGTTGTGTCTTCGGATCGGATGTCTCATGTAATTACGATCGAACTTCACTTCAGGTAAGTTCGTTTGATCGATTAATTATTTCACATTTGTCTCACTAGTATAAAGTATGATTATGTCTTATTTGAAATTAAGATGTACTTAGTTGTGCGTGTGAGAGATATGGTCTCGGACGGTGTCCACCACAGGGAGTATAGAAGGTCTAGATATTAATCTGAAAAAAAAAGTCTATATTTCCAGTTTAGCATCATTAATAAACCGTATAAGTAGTTCCAAAATAGCCTTTTTGTTTTTTGCCAGAAGTGAACATAAATTAACAGGCATGGGAAAGTTGAAGGCTATGAGAGAATTATATATATATACATAGTATCGGTTTATCTACTTCTTTTATTGCTCAATTTTACTTTTAATTTTATTACGTCACGTCTCACGTCACTGTATTCATCTACTGACTTATTAATAAAAATTTCTTACTCCGCCCTTACTGCTAGATTAGTCAGAGACTAGCGTAGGTTTTAAAAAATAATATAATTGCTATTAATAAACTCCGACTAGGGAGATAATAGTTACTCTCTCCTTATTACTGGATTAGGACATGACTTGGGAAGATTCACAGATTTATGGTAGGAATTGACCAATAAAGTGAGGTTATAGTGACATCTATTTTGTTTTTTATTGTGACAGGTGTCAGTGCTCTGTTCATTAATTTTAAAAATAGCAAGTTATCTTATAATTATTATCTTTCAGTTTGTATTTTGTGTTAAAAGTATTATTTTCGAATTTTTTTTCGTTTTTTATTGTTAATAGTTATATATATTTAGTATGAGTTCTGTAAAAAAGCGGGCTTGTTCCTCGGTATTGGGATGAGGCTGAAAGGGTGAGTAGATATATTCAAATAAATATTTGTGAGAGTGTTAATGTCTTCCGAATCAGAAACAATTATTTCCTGGGCTACATACCCCGACATGACTTGAATTATACTTCATCAGACGACGCGATGAAATAGCTGTTTAAATTATTATTTTCATAAAAAAAAGTTGTCCTCAATTCGATGTAATATAAATGCACAATGATATATTTTGATGTTTTATAGCAATTGCTTCTGTCTATATTACAAGAGTTTTCTGCAATAATAGAAAATAAATCACTAAATACCAACACCAATGAAAAGAAGGCTGAAGCTTGGTAGCAGATACACAGAAGGTAAGTGGTATGGTTAAGTATCTATTAGATCTCTATTTAGTAAATTATTTTATAGATTCAACGGAGTCAACAGTCACAGTAGAGAACTGTGCCAACAGTTACAATGGAAGCAACTGAAAATATCGGCCAAGAAAAGCTGCAGCTCTACTAAAAAGGCACTATTTGTTACTGGAGGTGGCCCCAAACAACCGAGCCCAACACCGGAAGACCTGAAAATTGTTGATTTGTTGAATCCTGGGGAGCTGATAGCTGATCAGAATACCTACGACTGTGATAGCGTTGCAGTAATTGTAATTATTTTTATTACTTTTGTTTAAATGCCGTAATTTCAAATGTATACATTTTAATATTCACTTCTTTACTTCAGGATATTGCAGATATAACAAAAGTTGGAACTATTTCAACCACTATATCAGAACCTGCTAATATTGAAGAACCTACAGCTGTAAGTTGAAATAATTGCGTTTTTGTATGTGACTAACAAATTTTTTACTATAGACAATTATGGAAGAGTCTGTTCCATTAATTCCACAACAAAGCGGCTCTGAAAATGCATCTGTCATGTGTTCAACAAACTCGAAGGTGATATTATGAATACTTGATGCTTATAACCAATTTACATTGAAATTTTTATAGAAAAAACGAAAGTATGCTACTGCTAGAAGTTGTGAATACCAAACTCATATGCTGCAGCGTTCTGAGAGAGGCAGAAAGAGGCCGAACACCAACTTCGGCTTCGAATTATGAAGGAGCAGCATGAAATTCACATGCAAATTGAAGGAATAAAAAAGAGGCGTGCTGAGGAGGAACTCCAAATTACAATACAACGTTAAGAACATGAGAAATTTGTGCAACAGAAAGAGAAGGAAAAATTAAATAAAAACTGATGAATATACTTTATTTTCAATTTTATAGCTTAACAAAAATGTAACTAATAGCTACATAAATTTCCTCGATCTTAAAAGTTATTTTCAATAAAAGCAGCTCTAACAGCATTACCTCAAATATCACCAGGAGGATGATTTATATCTTTTATAACATTCTCATTAGCTGCATTTCCTATTTTTATTGGATCATCACCATGTAAAGCAATATTATGCGAAACGGCTAACGCTAGGATACTAACTTTTATGTTTTCCAAACTAGTTGTGAAGCCATGAAGTAGACATCGAAATCTTTGCTTCCACACGCCAAAGCAACGCTCAACTACATTTCTTGTTAAAATATGAGCTCTATTGTAACCTTCTTGTTTCTCAGTTGATTCAATACTGGAGTAAATAAATATTGGGTGCATATAACCAGAATCACCTAGCATCCTTTCTTGGAATTCCCGAGTTCCAAATTTAACTTTCAGAGAGCTCTCATTAAAAATACTCGAATCATGTGTACTTCCTCTCCAACGAGCCACAATATCATTGATCTCTAGATTTGAGTTACAAGCAACCTGTAATAGGCATATTTATTAATAATCACTCCTACAAAAGAATGGAGAATGTCTTGAAATATTAGATTCAATGATAAATTATGAACTTGGTTATGAATAATAAATGGAGTAGGTACAAGATGGATCATGAACCCTTTCGCACGCAGCGTCCACTGCAATGGACAAAATTTTCACACCTCCTATATAAGTGATAAAAAATATTATGATCCCACAACATTTCGTCCACTGCAATGTACACATGCATAAAACACGTTAGAATCGCTGATACCGTCTCTGGTTGACTACCAATCTTTATTCCCGCCAAGGTTGAGTCAGTTGTTTGGGTGTTAGTCGACTGAAAAACGGAGAAAAAGTCGCTTACTTCTCGATTTTTTTTAGGTACAACCACATGTGGTCAAAATGATAGAGTATGTCCCTGGCCATCTCAAATTGGCAATTACAACATTTTTTAATAGGGCCAACACTTTTTATTGCGAAATTTGTCAAAAATCTGTCAAAATTATGTTTCATTACCTTTTCACACATACCTCGCGATATCTCCGGAACTACACAAGATATTTTCAACTTTTTTTTAATCGGCAGAAAAAACATAAGCGAAGATTACTGCGTTAGTTTCATTAGTATATAAAACCCAGTTTTTTTTGTAAAATTAGAGAAAACTGTAATCATTACTTTTTTGCAGCACTATTTTCAGTAACGGGAGGACCCAGGCAGCAGAGTGATGTCGATCAAGGTGTTTATGACGTCGACAAATGGTGATATTTGGTCGAAAAGAACCCTGGGATAATTAGTGACCAATGTTCGACGTCATTTATACGTTTTTTCATCGACATTTTTTAAACGTCTTTGGGAAACGTCCTCTCCACGTCTTTTTGACGATGATCTTCCTAGTTCCTATGAAAAAATAACTCAAGCATATATCAAACAATGGTTCGGAAAATTAATTATGACTTTCCAGAGCTTATTTTAACATTTCGTTTGAATACCAGCTCTCTTCATAAAATAATATTACTACAGAACTGAGAACACATACCCCCGATAGCTCCCTGTGATGCTTGTTAAGTATTCCTTTTTTTCAAAATTCCCGCCCTATGACAGGCAGAAGACTTGAGCCAATCCCAAATCAAAGATATAGAGCAGTTACAATGGCAATGGACGACACATGCGCAGAGTGTTTTTGTGAACGGTTTTTATTCACTGCGCTTGTGTCGTCCAGACCTATTGATTAATTTGTGATTTTATTGACTAGAAGCTATGTGGCATGGCGGCAAGCGGCATACACTCGATGGTCTGAATCAGTCTGAATTGATAGAATTAAACTGAATTAAACTATTACTCTGAACGGAAGTAAAGTGTGGTGTTGAATTGAATAGAAAGGTTGGACTTGAGCTTTGGAATTGTTTGTATAGAAATAGATGAATAGTTTCCTCGTTATTTTGTGCATTGTGCAGGGTGCTGGATTATTAAGAAAGTTTGAACCTCATCTCAGGTAAGATACACACATTTTCAAGCATGTATACTCCATTTACTCACATTCATGACAGTTTTATATGGCTTAGTTTCGATAAAATTTCTAATTGCAAATTCATTACATAAACAATTAACCTAACCCATGGTTTTTTGTTAAGGCCATATTGCGGCCCAATGTCTCATTTTCTGTATACAAAATCCGTCCTAGCTGTTATATTGCAATGGATAAATGAGAATTGCAAATACCTACCTCTGTAATAAAGGGCATATTTAAATGCACCGAAAGTGAAAATATTTAAATGCTGTATGTTATTTTATCCTGTTCGAATAAATTGTTTATCATTTTGTTAGCATCTCATGTTAGACCATATACGAGTAATTCTTTTTGCTATTTAGAACAATGGTTTTTGTGGGAATAGAGTTTTTGGAAGCAGATGGTGGTGGTGTGGCGTTAATCCATCAAAAGTGGCTAACCCCCCGAAAAAAAGAAGTTTGGTGGCCACCCGTAAAACAAAAAGACCATTTTTCAAAAGCTTTGAAAAAAGGTGAATCTCCTGATACCAATTGGAAAATATATAGCATAAATAGGACATTTTTTGAGGAAGGTGAGACTAATTTATTATTGTGAAAAATGGCATTTACAAAACTTATACTACTTTACTTCATTTTAAACATTAACCGAATATTATCTCTTCATATGAGCCACTGTATAAAATAAATTTCTCTTCCTTCAGATGACTTTACTAAGGCCTCTAAGAAAATAAAGCTAACTGAAAATTTTTCGGACATTCAAAGTGAAAGTGAAGAATTGCCTTCCAAAAGACCAATAAAAAGAAGGACTGTTTGATGATACATCAAGTGATGAAGCAGATAACACTCCCAGTCAATCAAAGGGAAAGAAAGTCCTACGGCTCAATCAACTCCTTGATAAAAAGAATAAGGACTCTGGTAAGTTAAGAAATTTTTCAATAATTACTCACTTCTTTTGAGTAAAATAATAACACTTTGGAATATTGCTGTCTAATTCCATATATTTTTATAGTACTTGTCTTGTATCAGCTGTTATTAAATTTCAGCAGCTGCACTCATCAGTAAAAAGCAGGAATGTCAAGAAGCAATTATTTTTGAAAAAAAAAACCTAAGGAACACTCCCATAATGTAGAGGATAGACAAGAAAGAGAACAAAACAATGAAGTCTCTACAATTGATACTTCAAATGTTGAGTGGAATACATCAGTTCCAGTACGAATACATGAAATTTTTTCACAAATCACTCATCTCTTGAAGTTTGCATATAGCTAAATAACTATTTTCTCAAATATAAAATTCAACTCATATGTTTGGCAAGAAAATTGAAAAGCGGGCCACCTTAATTTAAGTTGCTAACCAAAAACAAAATTAATGTACTTCTCATGCCTTCAAAGATATTCAATTTTTGTTAATTTTCAGATTTGAGCAAAAAAATTATGAGCTACTTGGTGACTATAAAAAATCAGAATATTGAAATAATTGCCCGCCTCAAAGAAAAAGAAAATACTGCAGCAGTGGGTATTAACTCAGAAAATTTGCCCATACATCTTCCTGCAAAAACTTCCGGAGATATTCATTTTTTAGAGGAGTATTTGAATGATGATGAAAAGTTAGCAGCTTTGGTGAGTAGAAAAAATAATTTTAATACCTCAAAAATGTTTTCATCTGAAAAATTACCACAGAAAATCAATATTGCAAAATAATAAGAACTGTTTAATATTGTTATTGTAACAATAGCAATGGAAGAAAGATATATAAGGATTCATTGTGACAGTTATTAAGGTTTTAATTGTATTTTTAGAGTTCTCATTGTGCCAGCTTCGGAGGTCGCGACCTTACAAATAGAATCAACATCATTTTGAAAAATCTCATCACTAATAATTTGGCAACAGAGTTTAACTTTTGTGGGTCAAGAGGTAATAAAGAGGCTTTTGCAAAATTGAAATTGCGAACAGTTATCGTAAGTAAGTATGTCTGTTGAAAAATTATATGATTTTTGATATTTTACATGATACTAATAGTATGCTCATCAATAACTTATTTTTTTGTTCTTATCATGCCTCTATCTCTTCAATTGTTTCAGATGCTATACTCCAAAAATGCCCGTCAACATCAATCCAAGAAAGTGAAGATAAAATTAGGATTTGGTTGAAACATGCCCCAAAGAGAGTCAGTATAGAAAGGCGAAGAACAGTGCAGTAGTCTAACTTTTTTATACACATATAAGTTAGCTTTGAAATTTCTGCCAATAATTTTTAAAATGGTTAAACATAAATTGAAACCAATTGTATCTAAACGTCAAATGTACCGACGAAATGCAGATGAAATCAATAAGGTAACAAAATATTTCAATAATTGTGTAGATGAGGAGCTCCCTAAATGTTCTGAATTTTTTACTCACATAGAACATTCAGATGCAGAAAACTCATCTGATATTGTGTCAATTCCATATTCCCCAAGTAACTTTGAGGTTGGTGCAGAGATGGATTGTTCTGATGATTCAGAGTGCAAAACAAATGATTTCAATCAGATTGAAAAATTAAATTTATCGCAGAATAAACCCAACCTTAAATCACAACTTCAGCAGTGGGCTACAACGCAGAAAGTATCCCATGGGGCAATTACTGATTTGCTACATGTTTTGTCACCTCACCATCCAGAGCTCCCTTTGGACAGTAGAACTTTGTTATGTACACCAAGCAAATATGATATTGAACAGCTTAAATATGGCTATTATGTACATATAGGCTTAGAACACTGTTTGATAATGTTTCTCAAAAAGAATCCTACTTATCCTCTTCGTACTTTTCTCATCAGTCTGAATATTGATAGACTCCTTTTGTTTAATAGTACAAATATGCAACTGTGGCCAATACTGGGCTTAGTAAAAAATTGGAATGATCACCAACCATTTGTAATAGGTATCTTTTGTGGAAATTCCAAACCAGTTCCTCTTTTGTCTTTTTTAAAAAAATTTATTGATGACTATATTAATTTGAAAAATGGCTTTTTTGTTAATACCTTCAAGTATTCAATTGAGATTCATAGCTTTGTTTGTGATTCTCCTGCTAAAGCTTTCATCAAAGCAATTAAGTCTCCTGGAGGCTATGCATGTTGTGATAAGTGTACCGAATTTGGACAATATGTTCATGGACGTGTTATTTTAAAAGGATTTTCTGCACCAAAAAGAACTGATGCATCATTTCGAAACAAAACAGATGAAGATCATCATGTGGGTGATGATTCTCCACTTCTTCAGCTAGACATTGACATGATTGAGCTCTTTCCAATAGATTATATGCACAATGTATGTTTGGGGGTTACTCGTAAACTTTTGATGTCTTGGACAAGTGGTGATTTAAGTGTCAGACTTCCCAGTAGATTGGTTAACTTGATATCAGATAGATTAACCAATATGAAAGACTATGTACCTTCTGAAATAAACCGAAAGCCAAGAAGCTTATCCGAATTGAATCGTTTCAAAGCAACGGAGTTTCGAACGTTTTTACTATATACAGGGATTGTGGTTTTATTAGATGTTGTTGATAAAAAAATATATTGCAATTTTCTTCTATTCCATACTGCTATAGCAACATTATTGTCATTTACTAAATCAACCAAGCAGGTAGATTGTGGAATAGCAGAGAAACTTCTGCAAACATTTATATTGGATTGTTGTGATATATATGGTCCACAATTACTTATTTACAATGTACATGTCTTGAGTCATTTAACTGACAGTGTTCTTCGTTATGGTCCTCTTGATAACTTCTCGGCTTTCCCATTTGAGAATTACTTAGGCCAGCTAAAGAGATTGATTAAATCACCTAATAAGCCGCTCCAACAAATTTTCTGCAGATTGGCAGAGTTAGATGAAGTGCAACTTCAAGAGTCATAATGCGCATGAGATTAAGTTACATGTACCACATGTAAATGGCCCTGTAATCGGAAATTTTCAGAAACAGTTTAAAAAAGTGTCTTTAAGTAGGTTCATTATGAGTATTCATTCATATTCATTATGTGATTGCTATTGTTTTACAGATGATTCTGTTATTAAAATTGAGAATATAGTTACCAATGACAATGATACAAAAAGCACAAAAATTATTGGCAGATATTATACGAATATTTGTTCTTTTTATAATTATCCATTTGAGTCTAAGCTTTTGAATATTTATTTAGTATCCAGTTTATAAGGAAATATGAAAAGTTGGTCACTCAATGATATAAGAGGAAAATGCTTCTTGATGCCCCATGGAACAAACTGGGTGTCAGTACCTCTTTTTCATACATTTGTCCGATAAGTGAATTTTAGTAGGCAGTTATAACGAGTTATTTTGTTTTGCATCATATAGAAACTGATTTTTTTCTTCATAATTTTTTAAAATTTATGCTCATTTTTTATATAATTCTTAATAATCCATTTCATTCAATCCTAGAGCATTAAGTTAATGTGAAGAAATTGTTCAAGTTAGGTTATAGGTCATTAAAAAATGTTCATTTATAAAAATGTGAGTATTTTATTGAAAAAATAAAGTTTTTTCCAGCTAATTCAGTTTCACTTCTCCATATGGTATTCCTCAAATATTTTTGTTTTCCTGGTTTATGTCCAAGCCTTCAAATTGATAACCTCCTATATAATACATACTTTTCGTGGAAATTTGGGAGAGAAAACTACGTATCTATAACGTGTCTATGATCACGTCTTTTAAACGTGTTCATAATAACGTTGAATCGCTGTGACATATTGCTGTCATTATTACGTCTTTTTACGTCGCCTTTCTGGTGATTTCGACGAGGCAGGTGTCGTAAACTATCGTATTTTCGCCGTTTAAAAGATGTGCCTTTGCTGCCTGGGGAAAAAGTAGGCACGCACTCAGTAATGATAATGGCAAGCGACTTATAGAATTTGCTTTAGAAAATAAAATGAAAATCGTAAGCACATCATTTGATCATAAGAATATTCACAAGGAAACCTGGTTATCACCAAATGGCACTACAAAAAACCAAATTGATCACGTCCTGATAGAAATGAAACACGTAAAAAGGGTAACAGATGTACGAAGTTATAGAGGAGCTAATGCGGATAGTGACCACTTCTTAGTAATTACAAAACTGAAACAAGATAAGCCACCTAGAATTGAACAACTTAATAAAAAGCGGAAAAAATACGATTTGGAAAAATTGAAAGATGAGGCCACAGTAAATCACTTACAGCAAGAAATCAATAGGGAATTGAAATTAAGACCTTGTGTCGATCATCTAGAAGAAGAATGGTCACAGATAGAAACTGTGATGGGTGATGTAGCAAATAGAATACTAGGGAGCCACAAGGGAAAAATAAAAGATAACTGGTTTGATGAACAATGTAAACAGGCGCTCGGGAAAAGAAATAAAATCAGACAAAGACTATTAAAAGAAAACAATGAAGAAAATAGACGGGAGTATAAAAAAGCGAGAATTGAAGTCAAACAAATATGCAGAAAAAACAAAACATTTTATTTTGAAAGGGAATTATTAAAAATTGAAGAAGCTTATAAAAATAAAAAAGTGAGAAACTTTTATCAAGAAATAAGAAAAGGGCAAGGTCAAAACCAGAAAGCACCGGACTTTTTGAAAAGTAAAGAGGGATATTTAATAGGGGATACGGGAGGAAAAATAAATAGAATGCTTGAATCATATGAAAAATAACAAGAGTGCAGGAAACAACAATATACCAATGGAGATTTTAAAATATGGAGGCGAACAGTTAACTGAGAGAATATGTCAGTTATTGAAACAAATTTGGAGAGAAGAAAAGATACCTGAAAATTGGAACAAAGCATTAATAATACCAATCCACAAAAAAGGTCCCAAGGAAGAATGCAATAACTACCGCGGAATAGCACTTTTAGATGTAGTATACAAAGTTCTGGCAAAAATAATTAAAAACCGTTTAGACAAATACCACAGAGAAAATGTAGGAGAATACCAAGGAGGTTTTAAAGCAGGTAGATCGACAATAGACCAAATTTTCATTATGAAACAACTTCAGTGCTTCACGAACAAAATCTAAGTCTTCATATGCTATTTATCGATTACAAACAGGCCTATGACACTATCAAAAGGAAAAAAAATATGAGGCAATGAGGAAGTTAAATATACCAGTAAAATTGAGAAGGCTAGTGGAAATGACCATCCGGAAAACCGAGAGCGAAGTAACTTTGGAGGGTAGTACCTCTAACCAATTCAAGATAGAGAAAAGTCTGAGACAAGGAGACCCATTATCCACAACCCTCTTCAACCTAGTTCAAGAGATCATACTCAGAGAAAGTGGAATAAAAACCAGAGGTTTAATTTATGCATCAATAAGCATCAATGTCTAGCATATGCGGACGATATAGTACTCATGGCAAGATCCAGGAAAGAGGTTCTAAGAGTATTTAAGCTACTGGAACAGAAGGCAAGAGAACATGGTCTATTGATCAACGAGAAAAAACAAAATACATGGTAATGAAGGGCAATGAGGAAACGGATATTATTATAAACTGTGATGGAAATAGTAGCAACAGAATAAAAGAGGTGGAACAAATCGAATATTTGGGAGTCACTATCACAAATAAAGGAGACGAAGGAAGGAGAAAAGAAAAAAGATTAACAAAGGGCAGTAAAGCAGCAGGAATGGTATCAAAGATGTTAAAATCGAAAGACATATCACGAACAGCTAAAATAAGATTGTACCAGACTTTAACAAGACCGTCAGTTACCTACGCTTGTGAAACTTGGACAATGAACAAAAAAGAGCAGAATAAATTAGAAATATGGGAACGTAAAATGCTCAGAAAAATTTATGGTGGAATTAAGGAAGATGGAATCTACAGAAGAAGAACAAACAAAGAACTCTCAGAATTTTATAAGCACCCAAGTATAACCCGTATAATTAAAGCACAGAGAGCAAGATGGTTGGGACATATAGGTAGAATGACGAAAGATAGATGGGTAAAACGAGTGCTGAAAAGTGGAGAAGGTGGTAAAAAGAGAAGAGGAAGACCAAGGAAAAAATGGTTGGAAGAGGTTAGGAGAGATCTGGGAACAGTGGGAGTTAGGGACTGGGAAAACGAGGCGAGGAACAGGAATAAATGGAAAGAGCGAGTGAAAGATCTCGAAGCCGAGGGCCAGATAGGCCTGTAGTGCTGCTATTTATATATTTTCAGTGATCGAGAAACTTTTTCATTTTCCAAAATTTCACTAAACTATCTGCGTACCTACCAAATAAAGCTAAAGCTTCAAGGGAGTTTTTGAAACAAGAATCACTATTCTAGGTATCATAGTTTTTGAGCAATAAATACGCAAACTTGAAAGTTCCTGCAGCCGCGTTTAATTGTTGTGCTTTCTAACGGTCAGACATCTCTCCGCTTCCCGCATACGCATAATGCGACCTGTCTATTCCTGAAAAATTTGGCCGATAACTTAATTTAGTTGTTAACAGTCTTTGTTTCAACTGCGATTAGGTAGATATTATTTTGGATGTGTGTGTGTGTGTCAATTGAGATTTTTCGTGTAAACGATGGAGTGTTTATTTTGCGGTCAGACTTTGCAAGATAAAAACAAACTTGGGACGCAAAATCCAAGATTAAAAGGATTGGATACAATTATATGTGCTGCAGAAATAAGGAAAGACACTTGTGCTCAAATCAATAGTGTAAGGTAGTACAATCGGTACTGTAAGGTAGTACAATTGGTACCAATTAAACGTGCCTGAGAAGTCAATATTGACAGGGACAGCTCTAATGGAGATGCCAATATGTCAAGGAGTCAATAAAAACCTTTGTTACTTCAAATAGTGTTTTTATAAGAAATTACAAAACTAACATGGCGCAGTCAGTTAATTGAGTTTGTTGTTCAAGTGGAAAGATAATAAAATATATCAAGTTGAACAATTTAACAAATTAAACAACAAAATGGGTGATAGCAGGGGCGTTCCCACAATGGTGATGACCGGCAATCTAAGTGAAAACTGGAAACTGTGGAGGTGCAGATTTGAAAATTATCTAATTGCAAGCGAAATAAATAAAAAGGATGAAGCTATCCAGTGTGCACAAGTACTTCACTATATGGTATTACCTAATATTATTTATTTATTATAATAAGGCAAGATAAATTGCAACGGCGACTCAATGTGGAGAGCACCTCAAGTGTGAAATCGGAGACCAAACTAATATCAGTTCAGAGAGTAGTCTTACCGGTTCGCGGGTAATCCTACTTTATTTAAGTTATTGGAGTTATATTGAAGTTTTTTTCCCCTGGAGCCATCCCTTCGCCGGTACCACCTCAGCCTCCTGGGCTTATTGTCGATACTCGTATGTTCTGACTACAACCTATTCAGCCATTCCGTTCCCTGTATTAGCTCATACAGGTTCTTTGCTGGTTGGTTGTAGAAGTCTTCTGGAGTCATTTGGGGTCTACCATACAGTTTCTGCCTTCTGTGGTCCAGCGACTCACAGTTGCATAGTTGCATATATTGAAGTTAATGAGATAATAAATGAAGTTAAGAAACCAAATGAATTTAATAAGTTGATAAATCAAGTTAAGAAATGTAATTAAAGTTAATCAACAAAGGTAAGTGGGCGCCACCCTGAATAATATTAGTCGACTTGTTTTTCACCTCATAACTCTCTATCAATAAACCTGGAAATGTTGGAAGGGACGGAATATGAACAACGTTGTTAAATTTACAAGTTGTATAATGACTTTAAACTAATATTACAGTAAAAAAAATTACAAAAAATGTGGTTGTTGTTTGTTGAAGAACGTTGTTTTACATAGATTTACTTTCCTCTTTTTTCTCGGACAGGTCCTAGGTGGCAGGTACGAAGTGGCAGGTACGAAGTCTCAGGTACTAAGTTTTAGTGTCTCAGGTTAGTTGGGGAAAGGGGGGATCATTCAACCACTTTTTAATGTTTTGCCTAAATTATAGCAATAAAAACAAATTTTGTTGATTATTTTGCTTCAAATAATCAGTTCAACACCTGGTCAAATTATTTATAACACTTTGGATTTAAAATCGGATAAAGAAAACAGTTTTTTGAAATTTTCAAAAATATTTGTAATTTGGTTGAAACTACCCCAGTAGTGGGGTAGTTTCAACCTCGAAGTGGGGTAGATTCAACCTATGAATAAATACAGTAGTTTCTTATTTGAAACTCAATATTTATTATATTTATTAAGCAACATACAAAAGAATATACAAAATATATATATAAAACATAAACTGAACATATGAAAAAATAGAAATAACATTTCGAACACTTTTATCGGACGTTCCATCCTTTGAAATTATATTTAACCCTTAACTACAGAGACCCGGTATTTCTTACCGGTAGGTGGTTCGCAGTTTGCGATATCAGCGTATCCCAACTATTTACAAACTTGTACGTCTATGTACCTTTTCGGAACTTAGTATGACCGTGTTATCCAAAGTGTGCACTGTATTTTGTAAAATCTCGCTGTTTTATCGCAAGTTATAAATCGCAACCGGTAAAAATTACCGGAGGTCTGTGTTTACGTAAGTACATTTTTCGTTTTGGTATTAAATTATCGGCAACTAAATCGCTGTAAATGTAAAAGTATATTATTATTTTCTTTATAGGCTAAAGAGATGAACTATGAAAACATTCCTGGGCCTTCAAAAGCCACAAATGAAGCGTAGGTTTCAAAATGCTCATCTACCCCGTGACACTAGGTTTTCCCTGCTGCGGCTACTCCAACTGGAAACTCCATATTATGAAAATGCTGAAGCTCAAGAAGTTAAAAGAGCAACCTACAGAAGGTGTCCAGCCAAAAAGGAAAGAAAAACCACCTATATTTGCATAATGTGCAAGACCCCAAAAAATTTGTAAAGAGTGTGCATCGTGAATTTTTTCATGTTTTTACCCCATGCAGGTTTTTTCCTAAAAGTATATTTCTGTTTGCAAATCCACTATTTTGATTCTAGAGTTATTTAGTTTTATGATTATTTGTTTAAAAGTTCTAAAGTTTTTGTTTAAATGTCATTTATGCGAGTTTATTTTGAACTCAGATATGCCACAGAATCGGTAGAAAATGTGAAGAGAAGTCCAGAAGTATATATCTCAAACTGGCCAGCATGGAAATTAAAACGAATATTTATAACAGAAAGAAGCTGCTAAAGGGTACTGGAATAGTGATTAAAGAAGATCTGACCAAATATCGTATGGATTTGTTGAACGAAGCAATCTCAAAATGGGGACTGAGCAATGTTTGGACCAGTTCTGGTAAAATTTATCTAAATAAGAACAATAAAATTTCAATTATAAGAAATCGTCTAGATATAAGTCAAAATTTAAATGCATAATTTGATTAAAACGGATTGATTTCTGTACTTTGTTCATTTTTTATTATTTTTTAATTACAAATAATTCCTTTTATTTTAATAATTTTATTTTACTTGTTTAATTTTTTATTTTTTTTATGAATCATTTAATTTCATGTTTACGGATTGCTCACTTTTAACTTACTTGTAACTATTATATACTTTTTCTAATTAAAATGCTAGATTACATTAATATTTTGGATAAAACCGAAGCAGTAGATACAGGAATATGTGAACATTTATCCAATTACTTTCAGGAGAGAATGGGTAAGCAAGAGTGTTCACTTGGTAAAATCCATTTTAATATAAGAAGTCTTAAAAAGCATTTAGATGAATTATTAACATATATAGAAATGGCACAAGGCTGTTTAGACATAATTATCCTTTCTGAAACAGGAAATATTGAGAACATAGGACAGTTCTCTATACCAAATTTTACTCATTTCTATAACGAATCAACCATCAATAAATGTGACGGAGTAATGATATATGTAAATAATGATATACAGGGTGTTTCAAAAAAAGGTAACACCGTCTCTAGGATAGGTAAAAAACTGAAAAATAATTGGGGTTTGCTTAGTAAAATTTTTTTCTAATGCCATCCGTTTTCAAGATAAAGGGCGTTGAAGAAAATAAAAAATTACACATTTCTTACGATTTTGCCGAAACTACTGGCACCATTGCAATGAAATTTTATACGAATATGTTTTGGAAGCTGATATATCCCATGAATTTGTTTTTATATCTAACTCTCATAGAGGGCGCTAGTTACACGATTCATACAACGTATTATTCAACATAACTTTTTTTAGGGTAGAATTATTAGTCAAAACTCCAAGTGAACATAAACATCGTTTAATTCTACACCAAAAAGGTACTCTTGGTAAAACTCGATATTATGTACCGTTTTCGGAA
>CAJUYH010005054.1:8822-21448 GCA_910591685.1 Galerucella tenella
TGATTTTTCTGTGAGAATGGCTATATCTTTTTAATCACTCGGAATAGGATAGCAAAACCTATATTTTCTGAAGGTTCAAAACGTGATCTATTCAGTTTCTTATGTCAAGATTATTAGTTTGAAATTTTAGAGAGAATTGCAGATATTTTAAAATTGATTTAGCATACAATTGTAAATTGCACGAAAAGTAACATACCTAGGTATAGGACACCCTCACACCATTCGAGAGACGACATTTTTTTGAATATGATGAAGTATTAAAATACAGGGTGTTTCATTTAAAATAAGCCTGATACTGCACATTGAATAATCTAATAATGAAACTGAAAATTCTGAATACCCTGTAAAGAGATATTCAAAAAATTTGCTAGAATTTGCTATATCAATGAGTTATCAATTTGTTTCTAAATGTTCACATTTTAAAAAAAGTCAGCATAACTCGGAACCCTTCATTTAGGTATAGGGAACCATTATGAAGGAGTATCATATTTTTTAGGTGCAATCAGAAAATGCAATAAAATATAGGGTGTTCCATTAGAAAAAATATAACTTTGATACGCCACACTTTATTGAAACACCCTGTATGTTTCAAAATATTTTCAAATTATAGTTTAAGTTGGAGTAAAATTTGTGCTATAAAAATTTGTCGAACTCTGTATATGCCTATATGCCGCATGCTTTAACCAATACAATCTTGGAATACATCGCTGTATTTAACGCTTCGTGTTTAGTTGACATATCTTAACGACAAAGTGCCCAACTACCAGCTCTCTTGTGCTACTAAAGCTCATTTTCTGCCCTTGTGACACAATATACTATTTCCACCTACCTTAATTGATAAATAATCATAATATGAACACCAAAAATAGGGAGGGAAGTATTGTTTAGCAGCCCAAAGGCGGAAAATTCATAACGACACGATGTTTGGAGATTTTCACCATCTGTCACTTGATAACTTTGACGTTTCACGTGAATTTAAATTAAACCTCAGTGAATGCCAAAGTTTTATGTTACATTTTCCTATTTTTTGGTTTATTCGGTAGGCGTGAAACAGTTTTGTGTCACACATGCAGGAAACGCTTTAACAGCACTCGCTTCGCTCTCTCGTGCATCTAATAGTTTTGGGACACAATATACTATAGCAGCCCAAGTGCGGAAAATTCATAACTCCACCATTTTTGAAGCTTTTTACCATCTGTCACTTCATAACTTTTTCACAGCACATTTTCGGCCCTTATGGAACAATATACTATTGCCTAATTATATTACAACAGATATGGCAGCTCTCACTGCTCTCCTGATATTTTTGGGATTTGTTTAAATATAATTATGTTTTTTATTTTTAGCTGGAAAATTTAATTGGTAAAAACTATTTCTTGAATATGTCTGCCAAAGAGGCTTTCAAAGCTTACGTTAGAGCTTACGATTCCCATCATCTCAAAACCATTTTCGACGTCGGTACGCTGGATTTATCGAAAGTAGCATATTCTTTTGGTTTTAAAGTACCTCCCGCAGTTGATTTAAAAGTATCATCTAAGAAACCGGAGCGACCAGAAAAAAACCGTAAAGGCGGTGGAGGATTTGGATTTTATAAAAATATGAATTCCATGGATTCTAAGAATTTCAAGAAAAACACGGTTTACAGGCAACCCAAACCTAAAAACAGAGGTGGGCCTGAAAGGAGACAATTCAGTAGATAAGCAAACATTTGATAGATGGTATTTTATATTATATTAGTAATATAATTTTTAATAACTTTTCTCGTTAATCCCCAAAAAACCTTCAGTCGTATAGAATTGGGTATCCTCTCTGTCTTTTACTAATAATAATACGTCACATAATTCTCGTGTTTGAAAAATGACACTAAATAACATTTGGGAGGCGAGCTATTACATTATTATTTTCGAATTATTTTTGGTTTATAAAGATGTTCATGGAAAGCGTTCAGTGACGATGACGCTAATTGATGTTATCTTTACGAACTGTATTTGATTCACGATGCAAATAAAAAGGGATTGATGGTGTCAACGCTTTCTACTCGTTCTCAACGCATGTCAGGGTATAGGATTTTTACGATAAAAAGACGATGATGTCATTTTTAGTTACTTTCCTGCTTATCAGAATAAATATTAATTTACCAACCGTAAATACAATTTATCATCACCAGCCAGGGCAATTTACAGCTAACGGGTTGGCAAAACTTTAAGACGGTCTCGGTTGTTGGTAAAATTCCCCAGTTTGTTTTGACGTTTATCGACATTCGATCATCATTTAATATGTACAAGTTTTTTTGGTGCTTTTAAATTCATTGTTACTTTAAGATTTAAAAAAACAGTTATTTTCATAACTAATTATTCAGGCAAATATGCAGTGTGTAGTTAATAAAATGCCGAAGCAGCCGAACAGTAAATGTCAAGAGATGGTAACATCTTTATTAAGCTATTTTGAACGAGAATGCCGAAATGGGGGCCCGCTTCTCCCGCTTACTGCTATAAGAGACGTAAGTAATAGTATTCGTTATTTGTATTCATTATTGTTAATATTATTGTTACATATTTAAATGTAAATGTCAATCTAACATCAGATTTACTTTTCCAGTTTTCATTGAGTAAATAAAAAAACTATAGCTAGGCAATATCACAACATTTTGTTTTGCAACTCAACCCCCATTTTATTGTAAATAAACTATATTATCTTAAATTTGTTTTTGAAAATGTCTGTCAAATAGAAGGGGCCAGTTAGTAAAAACATTAGGGATTAAAGATAATCTTAAGAAATCGCAATTTCTTGAAAATGGTTTATATTTTCAGCATTGAATAAAGGTAGGGATACACATAACCGCACCGTGCTCGATCCTAGTTTGTCTAAGGCTCGGATTGTCTATTCAAGGTTCATAGATCGTAGCTCGTTAGTGCCTATCTTTCCGTTTTCCTACTTTCTTCCGATTTCAGTATTTTGATTGAATCAAGGGCGTAGATACGGGGGGTATTTACCCTACTGTTTACTCTTCCTTTTTATTGTTTTTGACGATAACCCGGCGAAATCTACGTTTTGCAACAGGGCTTATGACCGGACCTAATAGGCGTTTTGTGGCGAGTTACCGTTACACAGTTACACAATTTCTCGGGACCGTAACGTTTTCGCGACAAGTCGGTTCAAACTTTTGTCTTTGAGTATACTTCAACGGTACACAAATTCATGGACCGTGGTGAGTAAGATGTTTTTGGGAAAACGGTTGACATTTATAATCACATAACCTATAGGAATATAAAAAAGTTAGTTATTTGGAAATAAATCGAAAAAATTGAGGTATTGATTCATTTTGTACAAAATTATCAAAAAGTAAAAAATCTGTAAAGACTGGGTCCTCTATAGAGATTAGATTATCCATATAATTAACACGATATTAATTTTATTAATAGAAAAATGAAATAAAAATAATCACAACGAATAACCAAAGGGACAAGCACGTCAGAGTAATCAATGATTAAGATCTAAGACAAGACCAACGCATTTTTGCGAAGGAACCAATAAAAATAAATAAAAACACATTAGAAAAGGATAATGATAGTACCGTTCCCATTGAATCGGTAGTCAATCGGTACCTCGCAACAAAACGCCTAGTCAACCAAACAAATATCTTTATATTATCAGGCTATCTTTATTTTGAAGCTGTGAACAGGAAGTTGAGATGGCAGAGTGGCACCAGCATTTTCAATCTAAGTGAGATATACTCGAAACCTTTGTAGCCTTCTGATAATTGAATCCGAAAAACTTATACGTAAGTACGACAGAAGTTTAATAATGGTGTAAATAAGTTGCCGAAATGTATTATAATATGCGTTTTGCTTTTCCTCGAATACAGGAAAATCGAACAAAATGACTAATTTTTTCAATTTTCTATAGTGCTTAATTTGCATTGAAGGTATTAAATTGAATTCCTTCCTTCCTTTTCATTTTGATCAGTTTATATTTTTTTCATTTTTTTCCTGATTTTATTTTATATTTTTCTCTTACTACTTGAGGAAACAAATTACATGACAAAGAATTTTTTTTATTGGTTTACCATTTTACCTATTTAAAGCACGCCTCAGCGTGTTTAAATCGAACTTTCAAAAACGCCCGTTTTTTAAAGTTACCATGGCAACATCAACAACTCGAGAAACGAAGTCTAGATGACAATTTTTTTATTATTGATTTGACAGGAGTACTTTGTAACGTCAAAACCTACATTCGAGCAATATTTAACAATTTCAATTTTACAAATGAAACTGGAAAGTAGGTACAGTTGGTATTGTTTGAGATATTAACATATCGATTTTTCAAATCGGAGGAAATGGTATTTAAATTAATACTATTACATTCTCAGAACGCAACGAGATTGAACTTCGATCAAATTGCAAATTAGTTTATGTTTTTCTCATTTCCATGACAACGCAATTCAACCATTTTACATTATTAGCACAGAGTACACCATCTAACAAGAGACGAAAGCTTTGTCGGTTCCTTTCAAGTGGGACTTACACGATATTGAGCGGAAATACGTCAAGGTATTGACACATAAACTACTTGATACACTGAGAAAAGTAACACTACACTAAGAAAAATTGTAGTGTTGATGAACATCCCTCCCAATTAGGTCTATAGAATATTTTTTTAACTACTAACATGAGAACACCTTATTATTCATCTCATGTGTGTAATGAAAAGTGGCTCATTTTTAATCTTATTTTAAAATAATACACGGTGAACTGAGGGGAATGAACGGAAGTGTCGACTTGACATTGACAGATGAACTAATTGATTCACGCATGTGTACACAAATTTGCGATCACGAAGACTACTTTCTTTCGCCTCTTGTTAGATAGTTTACTCTGTGTTATTTGTTCTTATTTCCATTTCTTGTTGTAGTAGTAATAGATACCAGTATTTAGAATTTCAAAGTGCACAAATAAAAAAAATAGCGTAAAGTATTCGTGGATAACTGGTCTCTAAAACACTTGCTCTAAAAATCACGCGTGTTTTAAAGACCTTAATATCCACTTAAACTTTAATATACTAATAAAGTATAAGCGTTAAAAAAGGTATAGTGAAATCTTTATACGATAGGGCCAGAATCATTTGTTCTAGTGATGATCAATTTACAAAGGAGAAAACTTTTTTAAAAGATGTTTTAAATAACAATAATTACCCTGCAGAATTTGTAAATAAGGAGATTAAGCATATAGAGAGGGGCTCATTGTTAATACCCCATAACAATATTAATAATTCAGCTAACATAATTTTTAGGAACTTAACAATACCGTATGTTAAGGGTTTATCGGAAAGAATTGAAAAAATTGGTAACCAATTCAATATTAGAACTAGTTTTAAATCGAACAATACATTGAGATCAATACTAACAAAAACGAAACCAAAGAATGAAGAACAATCTTCAAAAAACTGCATATATCAAATATCATGTGAATGCGACAAATTTTATTTAGGTGAAACATCTAGACCATTGAAAGTACGAATAAACGAACACAAAAAATATATCAAAGATAGGGAATTCTTTAAGTCAGCTATTTGCAAACATGCTTGGGAAGAGGGTCATCAAATTCAATGGGATTCATCGAAAATAATATTAAAAGAACCCAATAATAAAAGACGGAAAATCAAAGAAAGTGCTTTAATACAACTAAATGCAGATAAATGTGTAGCTAGTATTTCAGCCGAATGTAGTCAAATTTGGTTACCAATGTTAGAAAGAGAAATTTCCAATAATCAATTACCTGCGTTATCAGGATAGCATCATAAGTTTTTATCCAGGTTTTCTTATGATTTATAATTTGAATAGTTGTTAATCGATACACATTTCAATACACAAAATCACAAAACTGAGTATACATATTTCAAAAACTTAAATATTCATACACAAAAAAACTATCAAGAAACGCGTTTTATTAACAACATTTCCAATATAAGCGAAAAAACGCGCTATCCCAATAAAAACCGTTCCTGGAACGTGCACTTCACTGGATTCCATTTCTAGTAGACTAATATCGTTGGAATGTCAAAAAATGAAATATTTCATTTCACATTTTGCCACAGATATGATCTACTATGAATGGACCTTAATAAAAATTTGATAACAAAATTTTGCAGTCTTAAACTTCAAAATAATTTTTGATTGTCTAGTTGTCAAATTTTTTCTGTTGTGTCAGTTAGGGATAAAAAATTACTTAATTTCTACTTATTTTTTCTTGACAACGGTAGCTGGAACGCTACCGAAACGTTGAAGTAAAGAATTTAAAAATATTGTGGTTTAATTTCCCAAAAAATTAAAAAAGAATGAATAATATACCACAAGGAACATACAGAAGATATTTACTAATAAAGACTCCAGCTAAAATTGAGGAATTCCAATAACCACATCAAAGTATATTAGAAGAGCATTTTTTTTATTTTAATAAAACATTTCAAGGTTTTTTTAGCGAGTGACTGGTCATAAAAAGTTAATACCGATCAATTTTTTGCCACGAAAGGTAAATACCAAAATGTCAAATCAGTGACCGCGGTAATAACTTCAGTTACCATAGTCCATAGGTGGGTAACTGGCAGTGGTTATAACCCCCACTTTTGTTTTAAAACGTGAATAACCGCCTGTTACCGCAAGTAACCGCTGGGTTTTAACCAGCAGCTCGCTAAAAAACCCTTTTTGTAAAATAAACAGTGGTTAAAACTCTTCCATAGATTCATACACTTGGACGTTTGGTTAGGTTCTAGTAATCTAGTAAAAATTATCAAACAGGGACTTTCTCAAATAACTATTTTTATTTTGTTAAACTACTTCTTTTAAATTCCTGCCGATTCAACTCCATATGAAGTTGCCGTGCAAGTTGTAGATCATTCATTTCTTGATTCTTATTTTTAAGGTTTTCAGTTTTCCTTACATTTTTTGGTTCATGACACACTACTGAGGGAAGGCTTTCATTTGGTATGTTGATTTGTTGTAAACTAAAAAATAAAACAGTATTAAATATAAAATAGCAATAGCTTCCATTTCTTCAAGAAACTAGTTGGGTTCCATTCATCAAATAAATTTTTTTGTTGAAGCCTGTTATAATAATAACTTCCAAATAAAATCCGTAAGATGAATAAGACAGACTTATGCAATTTTGACGGGAGAAAAAAGGATATGCATCTAGTTTTCAGCGATTCTAAAAAGTCTTTCACCAGCGAAGTTTTTATTTAAATGTCAGTTTTGTGTTTTGTCACAATTCAAAGTGACAATATGAATAATAAGCAACTTTCCGGTATTTTGCATCCTGAAGCAAAAAAAAATGGTACTTAATCTGATAGATTATTTCGAGAATTAATGTAAAAGTGGAAATTTGTCAACCAGTGTACAGGAAACATCAACTATAATTCTTTTCTCCAGGTATATTTGTAATCTCACATTTTGGTAACCTCTGTGTCTTATGATTTGATACATATGGTTGGTGACCTTTGAACCCACACAATAAGAGCGCTTTTGACTATAGTAGTAGAAGGCGGTAAAAAAACTAGCATGGTAAGAAATTTCCATTTTTTAAATAGAACATGCATATTGTCAGATTCTACATAAAATTATAATTATTTTCTATTAAATGCATTATTATTCAATAGTCAATAACTTCCAAGATATCAACTTGAAAAAAAACATTTTTGAGCTTCGATAGCTCTAACAGTACGTCTTAGAGCAAAACGGCTCACATGTCCCTATCTTCCATTTTCATTGTCTTCCCAAAAAAATACCTGCCGGTTAAACCGGAAGAACTATATTTCATGCTTTCTAGTTACATCTGGTTTAGCCGGAAGTTTGATTTATTTGGAAACATAATAATATAGACATATCTGTAGTCAAGCTATATGCAGTCAAAACTCAAAAATATAATTTTCCAAGTTAATCTTTTGGAAGCTATTAATTAAAGACTATGGCCATCAGAATATTTCTCCAAATCTTTCTGGAATGGCCTTACAAAAGTACAAACATTTTTATTGTGCTAATTTCAAAACAGCATGTCTGTCAGGAATTTAAAAAATTTCAAAAAAGTAACGCTGTTTGCTCGAGATATATCGAGAATGTCTCGACGAGAGAGGGCCCTTGTCTCGTCTCGGAGCTTTATTTGAAAGAAAATCTCTCTCTCGCCTCGTCGACAGAGGGCGAGACGAGATGCGAGAATCTCCCGTGTCGGTGGCAACACTACCATAAACTATTTAAATCGACTTACTGTGAAGGTTGTTTTTCATCTAATTTTGGCAACTGAGCATCATTTTTCTCAACATCAAAGTTATTAGTTGTATCTATTAATGGTTGATCAAAATAGATCCTTTTGATGAATTTGAAATCACAACATTTATTATTCACATCTACTGCAGTTGAGGAATTTGAGCTAAACAAGTTTTCCAAGACACTATTTTCAGTCACTTTTTTCTTAATTGGCATTATATAAAATTTATATTCCTTATTTTTTTCTGATAAAGCTGGGGAAGACCTATTTACATGTTCTTCTACTTCATCAGTTTGATCATTTTCTACTCCTTTTACATCACAAGCAGTGGCCGATTTAACATCCATATTGGTGTAATTTGATGTATCTTCATCCATATCTTGGCTGTAGCTAGATTCAATCACTGTTGCACTTGCGATGGAATTCAATATTTGTCTAGTATTATTGGTAGTTGGTTGATGATATGTTTGATCAGATGATTTAAAATATACATTATTTGTTGTAGTGTCAGTTGAATTTGGTATTACTATTGTGTTATTAGGCTTATTAATAATTTCTTTATTTGATTTAACATTTACATCTGTTTGTTCGAAAATTTTATTAAATTTTTCTGTTTCATTATGTTCATATACATCTTCACTGCGGATTCTATCTGATTTATTGATAATTTCATTCTTTGAATAAATATTAACTTGTGTTTGTGTACTTTGATTTTTCTGTTTACTATTTTTATCTAGTTCAGCATCACAGTATGTAGCTACATTTTTTGTATTTAAAGTAGATATTGATTCAGTGTATGCTACTTCCTTATTTCTTTTATCGTTTATGTTACTGTGATATATTACTTCTCTATTTAATTGTTGTTCTTTTAGTGGCTGTAGGGCACATAAACATTTGCAGACAAAATTGGATTTTTCTCTGAATAATGATTCTGCAGTATTACCCAATTTTCTCTGAATATGTCTACAATTGTCACTATTTGCATGACATTTTTCTATAATTAATTGCTTTTCAGTACCATTCTGCTCTCTTCCACCAGGTTGTTCACTACTTGACAAAAAAATATTTAAATTAATAACTTGTTGATTCTTACTATTAATAAAGTCCTTAACTACTAAACTGGTCCCACTGTTTTGAAGCTTTTTGTTTTGGTACAAATTTTTGCACACATTATTATCTATATTAATTTTTAGATTTTTACACATAGGTTCTTCTTCAACCCCTCCATATTTTAATTTGACATTAGGACTATTGTTTTCAAATTTAATTTGTGCAACTTGATTAATTGTATTTGTTTCTGAGGAATAGGGTTGGAAATCTTTGTTTATTGATATATTATGTTGATTGTCAATAACCATACAATTGATAAATGATGTTCCTTTACTATTACTATTATGTTTGTTTAAAATGGATTCATCTCCAAGTACATTGATAACTTGCTCATCAGATATTTTTGTTTGTTTAGCTATAGGTAAATTTATTTCTGCACCTTTATTTGCCAATCTCTTTTGATTTTTTTTGTGATAAACTAGATTATCTCCTTCAATAAGATCTTTATTTTCCGGTGATACTTCTAGTGCTTGTACATCAATATTGTGCATTGACCCACATATTTCTCTGGTCTCTTTATGAATTGAATCATCACTGTTGATAGAAAATTTATTTTTGGTTATTACCATCTCTTGTACATCAATACTTTTAGCTGACTCACATTTTTGTTGAATAATTTCCTGAAGTTCATATGTGTTTTCCTTTTCATCAATATTAGTTTGAGCTGGTGTTGCTGGATTTATATAAGGTGAACTTTGTTTAAGATATCTGTAAAAGCAAATTTTCAATGACAAATTGATATATTATAGTGATTATTATTAATAACTTATTAACTATTATGAAAGATATAAAACAAATATCCTAAAAATAATGCCAAAGTAGAAGTGCTAAAAATCAATAAACAGGATGAGAGTGGATTTGAATAGATTTTTTTGAAAAATGGGGAAACATTTTTTGATTATTAAGTAAAAATATATGTATTTTTAAAAATTAGTTTGAATTTAGCCATACCACTACTTTTAACTTTATAGAAAATATATTCATATGAAGTTTTCATATTTCTAAACACTTAAATGGCTTATTGGCATTTATTCAAATAGTAACAGCTAATATTTTGAAAAAGGTAGTTTGTGAGTAGGTACCTATATATCTAACAATTGTAATAGCTTATATATTTGGACAATGGAAAAGGGCAAGAGAGAAGAATAAAACACAAGACAAGCCAAAACCAGTGAAATAATAAAGAATGAATTTCAATTCAAGTAAAATATTTGCAACAATTTTATTATAGTTAATTTAGAAAAATTATGTATATAATTGTATGCCATACAAAATGTGGCAGTACCAAAGTTACCATAAAACTAAGATTTTTGACTACATTGCAAATTTAATCAATGCAGTTTTAATAATTACAACACAATACATGTTAAAGAAAAGTTTGAGGCAGAAACACATGAATTCAAATAAAAAAGGAGGAGACATTTGTAATATCATATCTTCTACTTTTTCTATTCATAGATTAAATCATTTACTAGATTAGATAGGTCACTATTATTTGATCTAGCCAAAATATTTAAACATCAAGTAGGCATTACAAATGTAATTTATGTCATTCTGAGGATGATATTTTAAATATTGTAATAATTATAAAAATGATTTAGAATTTTCATATACTATAGGTATATATTTACATTGAAGTGGAACTCTTTAAAAACAGTTAGTTTCATTTAAAAAAGTAATACGAGTAGATTCTACCAAGTAAGGGTCCACACAGTTAATTCAATATCATTTATTTATTTGCACATTTTCATATCTATAACCATAGTTGAAGTTAGGAATTTTCAACTTAGGTACTCATAACAATAAAATGATATTACCACTGTATGTTTACACTTTTACCCAAGCCTGTCATACATGAAATAATTTTCCTACTTTGAAATAGATATCATAGCATTTATTTCCATAATTACAATAATTATCAGATTGTTGCCTTTCAGGTTTTAGATCATGCAGAATCTCAACAACAAATACAACTAAGTACAACTAAATTTCTTGTTTATTGATTACAAAGGTATGTAGGTATGTTTTAGGGTGAAAACTAACATCAAAAAAATTAGCTGTCCCCTCTACTCTGAAGATAGTATGAAAAAGACTAGTATAGTAGTTTATCTGTGGGTAGTTCTCTAGTTCTATTCTTTGAATAAATTTGGGGGAATTTGTAGTCACCAGCTTAGACAAGTCTTCACCTTCTACCCTACCTTTGAAGTTGAATAAAGACTCTCCTAGCGGTTTTCAGAATATTCAGTTAAAATATTAAAATGTTGCATACTCACCCATTGTCCATTTCCGTTGGAATGAGCGCTTTCTCTGTGTATTCATCCAATACATTTTTTGATACACCTCTATGGTTATGATTTTTGCTTATCATTTTCAAATTTACCTTCCTACTGCCATACAGAAATCCTACTGTTTATTTATATAACTGAAAAAAGACGGAATTTATTACTTGAAATACAACTTGTGTGCTTATAACAAAACTTTCAAAATATAAAGTAAAGTGTAGAATAATATATAAAATAATGGATGATCGTATATTTTCTCTGGGATGATTATGAAAATTAGAAAACTGTATCAGGGTTGGGAATCTGTTTTTTTACTATCGCACTCTTACTCAACTCTGTATTCCTCTTAACCACCAAAGGAGAACTACGCACTCTTATTAGAAGGCTGTGTAGAGAGCTATTATCGCTTGTTATGAAAACGGTATTCGTGACTACTAACCATCACTAGAGTGCGCTAGATGAATCAACATTGCAGCTGTATTGGTGAGCAAATAAGATGTTTACTTGTTTATTGAGGGTTAATTGTCTTTCAGTGCATTTTTCTATGCATTCTTTTTCTCAAATTTCGATGGGTAATAAATGGTTTTGAATACTACCATTTTGCAGGGAGAATTTCGTGACGCCATCTAGCGGTAAGTGTTGAAAGTAATTCTGAACTGAAAAAGTAACTAAAACAGCTAAATATACATCTAAAATATGTCATAATTTGGATTGTATTTCTCTCCAGAATTATGCATCTGGCAATTTTATTTTCCTCAGAAATGCCAGAATGGAATCAGTGGGACCAGTATAAAAATTATACGATTAAAGTTTTCTACAATATATTCAGGGATGTCATGTTTAGGCTTACTTTCTGCACTCACCGCTAGATCACCTTTAAAATCATCAATTTATCAAAATACGATTGTTAAATTACCATATAATTACAATATTAGATATTTACGTAATTAGTTATGAAAAGAGCGATATTGTTCAACAA
>CAJUYH010005054.1:21848-33424 GCA_910591685.1 Galerucella tenella
TATAAATCTCAAAATACTATTGAATTAAAATAATGGGTTAATTGTACCTACAGTTTAAATAATGAAATAATTGTCAGTTTTGACAGTACCTACCTAATTAATTAATTATTATTTGAAACTCATGTGGTATCTCTATGTTGAAACATAAACAGTTACGTAAAGTTTTTACATAACTACTTTTCATAACTGATATATGAAGGTTATGAAAAATGTGACATTACCTAACGTCAAGGAGTGACGTAAAGTGTCACATTTGATAGCGAAATCAGATAAAATAATATACAGAATGAAAGAAAAGTATGAAACGCATCAATTATCCCATAAACAGCTATTTTTAAAATTTTATGTTGTGACGGTTTTGGAAAGTATTGTTGTATTTACGTTGTTGTCAGATCTCACATTTTTTGGAAATATAATGATTAGTTATTTCAATTGAATATTACTGAATATTTTATATTTTTGAAATCCTTAGGAAATACTGAATATATTTATCATATGTATAATCTTTTCCATATATAAATGCCATACTTTCAGAGCTATAGCTAAATTTACATTTACATTATTTCCGTCCAAGTTCGAATTTAAAATAAGATAGCTATAATTATCGGAAAATCTAAAGCATAATTTTTATTTGTGTGGGTACTCCAGATGTATAGAGATGCCCAAAAACTGATAAGAGTGAAATTAGTAGAAGAGGTTTTTTTGGGGTTGAAGTCCAAAAACACCTCAAAATGGCCAATTTCGAGTATTAAACCGATCTTCAAAACTTTGTAATACCTTTTGCAATATGTCTGCCTACTCATTGGGCTTTATCAGTATTTTTTCTAATTCTTCAATTCAAAGTATTTAATAAAAAAAATTCCCGTATTCTTTTATTCTTTTTAACAGGATTTCTATAAAAAAATTATCAAAAGTAAGGAAAGCAAGCGCGAGCTTTGAACGTGGCGTAACGCGCCCCTCCTTAGTGACTTCAAGTAGACACCGGATTCACACAAGAAAAAGCCACCTGAAGTTTGCCACCTGTCTTGCGCAGAAATTAAAATCGGTCTTGCTTATCTACGTCGCCTCGTTACGACCGTTTCATGCCATTGGCGTTACGAACGATGTTTTATGCCGACAGCTATTTTATTATTGACATTTGAGGTTGCCTTTGAAGCAATCATTCACTGTCGAATATTTTTTGAATATTTTAAGACGTTTAGCTAGCTTATCAGTGAGTGTTGTGTGTTTTATTTGATCTAAAACCATCCTCCTAAAAAAATTGTTGGTGTTAAAGAAAAAATTATTAAAGCCGATAGATTATAATTTTGTATTAAGCTACAAAATGTGAAAACGTTACGCTACTGATTTAAAGTCGAAGGTCAATTTTACAATTGATGGTTTTATTTGACGCCATATTTCGGTGGATCGATTGTAGTGCTATCTAGCGGCACGTATTGAAAGTAGGTACAAGGTAGAAATCTGGGAAATCAGAAACTGTAATTAGTGTACAGCTATCTACTTTTAACTCACTTAGTAATGTCAATGTTGCCATGTTTCAATTATAAACTAACTAGATGTTTCAGAGTTCCTGTAAAAAACCAAGACGCACACCGTTTGTGGTATTATGAATATTATGTTTTCGTGTACATTTTAAAATTATTAAGTTTATACATAATATATACTAGAAAAAAAGGTTTCTTACAATTGTGTACTTTATTTGTTTTAAGTTAAAAACATAAATATTTATTATTTGCCACACTTCTATTATGGACAAAGATAAGTAAGTGTCACAATGGTACCAGTGGCCCTTTTGGAAAACTGAAACTATGGTATTGCTGGTATTGTGATACTCACTTATCTTTCTCCATAATAGAAGTGTGGCGATTGGCGAACAATAAATAGATAATGTTCTCAACTTAAAACTAACAAAATACACAACTTTTCCACTTTTATTAATATCACAAATATATTTAGGGTGTGTCTCGGCTTTCCACAGGAACACTGAAATATCTAGTTTTTTTATAATTGATACATGGCAACATTGACATTCTTAAGTGATTAAAATGTAGATGGTGACACAATAATTACCCTTAGTAGGTACCTATTTTTCTACCTCAGGCCTACTTTCGATAAGTGCCGCTAGATGGCACTACAATACGATCGTCACGATTCACCACAGTATGGCGTCAGCTGAAACCATCAATAGGGACATAAAGCAGTTCTTCAAATATATCCATTATCCTTATCCGTATAAGTAACGTAACGGAGATACGTGATTAATCAAAAAGAAGTATAGAGCAAATGCGTTCCTAACGTAACCATACATCTGTTTTAATTTTTAACCTTAAAAATAGTGGGTACGATTACCTTGTCATCTTCTAAAAAATATTCTTTCTTAAAGTGATCTATCGCGTTTCTTGGGCGTTTGGTCGTTAAAAAACGCGAACACGACACACAATAAAGCAATACGTACGTTAGGTACGTGTGACGGATTGATACGTTTCACGTAACGAAATGAAGCCCACGTATCTCTTCTGCACATGCACATTACGATACGTATACGGATAAGTGGTGATTTTTAGAAGTCCCTAATATTACGCTGGTTTTGACAACAGGTTCGCGCATTCGACTGCACCTTCAGGTGGGCTCTTCTCACGTGAAACATAGTCTAGCCTACAACCTTTTAGCCTTCTAACAGCATTTGGCCAGTACAGGCTTATTAGCTTTGTAAGCCAAGCAGCATGAAAGAGCCATCAGAAAAAGTAGCGAAAGAACTGCTCTCAATGAGCAGGAACAAACTACGCACGATAACGGGGCTACGGTACACTTTTCCACAAAGGAGCACCTGAACAAAATAGGGCTGTATAACGGAGACCTTACTTGCAGAAGATGCAAAAAGGATACCGAAACAGCTCTGCATATACTATGCAACTGTGAGACGCTGGACTACAGGAGACAGAAACTGTATGGTAGACCCCAAATGACTCCAGAAGACTTCAACAACCAACCAGCAAAGAACCTGTATGAGCTAATACAGGGAACGGATTGGCTGAATAGGCTGTAGTCAGAACACTAGGAGTATCCACAATAAGCCCAGGAGGCTGAGGTGGTGTCGGTGAAGGGACGGCTCCTTAAAAAAAAAGCCAAGCAGCAGGTGATTATTTTTGACAAAAATCCCAGTAGAAAACGAATGTTGGCATCATATAAAAGACATTACGTGGTATAATTTTTTCATGGTTTGGACATGCAACTGTTTTTCAGTAATTTCTTATAAACATTTGAATCGAAGAAAACGTATTTTTTTTAGTTTATCATGGTAGTACTATAAATGTGTATGATTCGAAATCTATTTTTATGTACATATTACAAAAATAAAAGCCATTACGCCATTATGAGCGTAGGTAAATTGCGCACAGTGGTCAAGAAGTTTCCCAAATTTGGGAAGGTTTCGTCAGGTAGTTGCAGCCAGGGGATTAAGTCTCTGTATAGGTAAATTGCGCACAGCGGTCAAATTGTATCCTTAGGCCATAAAAATATCAGAAAATAAGAAATGGAAAACTAAAAAAAAAAACAAGAAAACCCAGGCCCAAACCCGTTGATCGAAGTGTAAATGCAAAAACTAAACTGATCTATGTACCTACGCCTCAAATTGTTATCGTAAAGTCATTATTGGATAATCCTTTGAATCTTTGGTAACTTTTAAAATTCGTGGAATCGGTAGAAAGTTGTATGCTATTTACCTAGACCCTCTTCAGGGTCACTTGTGCGCAATTTACCTATGAAATGGAACATTTTGGGTATACCTGGCTACAAACTGACCGCTGTGCGCAATTTACCAGCCCCGGGCCATTATATATAATACGATATTTCACATGTACAGCGCATCGTCAGTCCGTAGATTCGTCAGCAAGGGCATACTGCGAGCCCGTGCGCACAGCGTATACTACGCATCCGTTGGGGCTACTGTACATAATAATATGTGGTTTAACACACGTATCCTGATGGTCAGTTAATCGTTTAACGTTGAACGTTGCGTCATACGTAGCTTGTGAAAGGCATCGCAGTTTTGCTTCGCTTACTAACACAACTGATCATCACAGCACACCTGATCATCAGATCATCAGGACTGACCATCAGGCCCATGTGTAACGGCTCTTTTAAAAAGAATCGAGCGCAGCGCACAGAGACTTATTTAGATAATTTTTTACTGGATATACCTAGTAACCAATCAAATTACTTAATTTCAAGTCATGTGTCAAATTTCATCCAATCACCGCTGTATTACAGCGATAATACCCTACATGTGGTGTTTTCAGTTGGGTGTTTACTTTTTATTAAACATTATGATGTCGCGAAGATTAGGTATTGCATCTAACCATTCAATTAATTTACCAATTGTACTTTTCACAACTGTAGTTTTGAATAAAAATGAATACTATTTGATTAAAATTGATAAAGTTTGTATTGAAAATTATTGAACATCAGATTGGCAATCAATTTTCTGAAAGCTACAAAGTAAAACATTATCTTATCGAATACTCCTCGGGTCTTGATCAATACTCAAAATTTTGTCGTAGAGAATACTTCAAGCGTGTTGCTCAAAGATAATAGCCCTCGGCCTGCGGCCTTGGGCTATTTTCAAGCAGCACGCTTTCAGCATTCTCTATGACAAAATTATCTCGGTATTATCAAGACCCTAGGGGTATTACTACTGATAATTTTTTACTGAATATAGTAACCAATCAAATTACCTAATTTCAAGTCATGTGTCAAATTTCATCCAATCACCGCTGTATTACAGCGATAATACCCTACATGTGGTGTTTTCAGTTTGGTGTTTATTTTTTATTAAAAATTAATTAAACGTCAAACTGACAACTGGATTAAAAATGTCGCGAAGATTTGGTATTGCATCTAACGATTCAATTAATTTACCAATTGTACTTTCCACAACTGTAATTTTAAATAAAAGTGAATAATATTTGCTTAAAACTAATAAAGTTTGTATTGAAAAGTATTAAGCGTCAGATTGACAATCAATTTTTTGATATCTACAAAGTTAAAAATTATCTTATCGAATACTCCTCGGGTCTTGATCAATACTCAAAATTTTGTCGTAGAGAATCCTTCAAGCGTGTTGCTCAAAGATAATAGCCCTCGGCCTTGGGCTATTATCAAGCAACACGCTTTCAGCATTCTCTATGACAAAATTATCTTGGTATTATCAAGACCCTAGGGGTATTATTAATACTGATAATATTACATGTTGCGGTGGATCGTATTGTTGTGCGATTTAAAGTAGGTATGAGGTAGAAAAGATTTCATTGTTCTTGTGGAAAACAAAGAAAGACATCTTTTAATACACAATTTTTCCATTTATGTCAATATCACAAATTTATCTGTCTTGGTTTTTCACAGTAACAACATTGAAAATGTTAAGTGTCTGAAATGTAGTTGGTGGCAGAATTATAGTTTATCGTTACTTATATCTTTTATCTCAGATCTACTTCTGTTAAGCGCCATTAGGTCGCACTAATACGATTCAGCGCAACATGGAGGCTGTAAAACCATCAATTCAAGAAATAAAAAGAATTTGCACGTAAAATCATTAAAAATGCGAAAACAAGCTCATAAGAAGTAATATAATAATAATAATTTATTGTCCAACAGAAAATCCATTTACAGAACAATATTATTAGAAAGTAGCAACATAAGTAATATAAGATTAGCAATCATCTATATAATATACAAATTATTAAAAGTAATACAAAATAGAGAAAACTATAAAAACTGAATTGTGATTTATCTATAACATAACAAAAATATTACAAATAATGTAATTATTTTATACAACCATTAATTAAAAAAACCTACCCTAACTCTAAATTAAAATAAAAATTCTGATTAGATTTATCAATAATGTGCATTAGTGAATTGAAGTGAAGGTCACAGTCATTTGCAATTTGATTAAAATTTGGGCATATCATGTGTAATGGAGAATGAGAAAGAATGTTAGTTCTTGCATTGCCACAGTAAAAAGTGAGATTACGACGTGAGTGCAATCTTGGTATAAGAAAATTCAGCTGACTTAATAAATTTGGAGAGTCAATACAATTATGATTCAACTTAAACAGAAAAGCGATACCACTATTTATTCTTCTGAGTTGCAAGTAGTCAATTCCAAAACGATCTAGCAGAACCGATTGTTCAATCCCCCTTTCGGGGTAAGTACCATCAATCCTACTAGCTAAAAATTTCAGAAATCTCCTCTGAACGGTCTCTATCAAATTAATGTGATTTAGGTAATACGGACTCCACACAAGAGAAGCGTATTCAAGATTTGATCGTACTAGGGCGAAAAGTAGTGTTTTCAATGCATCTTCATTAGAGAACAATTTGCAGTTCCTGATTATGAATCCAAGGGATTTAGTGGCTTGGGAGCAGGTACTATTTGTATGTTTTATAAAATCCAATTTATTATCAAAAGTTATCCCCAGATCTCTAACCTCAGTACATCTAGTTAAGTCCACATTATCGATTTGGTAATTGTAAAAGACGGGATTAGATTTACGGCTGAAGGTACATACTTTACATTTACTTAAATTTAGAAACAGGCAATTTCTTGTACACCATTCATTAACTTTCTCTAATTCCAATTGGAGCAAGTGACTATCAGACTGAGATTTTATTTCTAGAAATATTTTTAAATCGTCAGCAAATAATAAATTTTTAGATTGTAATGTAATAGAAAGGTCATTTATAAATAGCAAAAACAATAAGGAACCTAGGTTGGACCCTTGTGGAACACCTGACGTTGGGGAGTAGGTTGTAGAGGAAAACCCATTATAAGATGCAAACTGGACTCTATCAAAAAGATAAGACTTTAGTAAACTTATAAGAGAATTGCTAAAGCCAAAAAGTTGCAACTTGTTTATAAGTAGTGAGTGATCTATTTTATAAAAAGCCTTAGAGAAATCAGTGTATATGACATCTACTTGGCTTCTGTTATCCATTGCTTCAGCTATATATTGAGTTATCACGACTAAATTGGAAATAGTAGATCATTGTGCAATTTCGTATACGTACTTTAGTTAATTAAGTTCTTATCTCATATAAATAGCTTGTGAAGTGGAAGAGAGCGGAAAAGTAAAATATTAATCCAGTTGAGATACTTCAATTTAATTTTACTATATAAACCAGTGACCTAGTTCACTCAATAACCTATAAGAACATTGATAAAGATATACAATTATTTTCCGAGAAGTATTTCAACTTGAAAGAATTATTTAATTTTAATAACCCAACGTGTACATCTACCTTTTTCCATGGAAAAATTTGAGTGAATCTTCTATTTTCGACCTGAGTGTGTGTTAGTGTGTGCGCTACGAAAAAGGGGGAAACTCAAGAGTAGCATTGACGTCTGCTATTAAGCCACCCCAACGCAAAGCAAAAAACTGGGGAAAAGGGGCGAACGGGAGAATCAGTCACCCAATACTTCCGGGGTCCGTAAGAGTTCTATAAACTTTTCAGTATGTGAGTTATATTGTATACTCCTCACTTCAACTTCCTACGAATATGATTAAGCAGAGCGCGAAATTCTGTACGTAACTTTCTTTTCTTGGATTTGGATATAAAACGACGTAGAATAGAAAGTTTTTTCACTTCGGTTGTATATATTTACATACATATTCCATTCTGCGATAGGATTTAGAGATATATGAAATATTTTTTAAATGAAAAACATAGTTGAAGTTGAGAGAGTAGGCAGGCTAATATAGAATAATATATAATATGGAAAAATATCAACGCCATCAGATTATAGAATCAGTCAGTGTTTGGTGTTACTTTTTCTGTGATTATTTTTGTTTTAAAACATGAAGTGTGCATTGATAAACATCAATTCCAATGATAAATCCACAAGTATCTTTAAAGCGGAAATTGGCAAGATCTAGTAGGGCTCAGACAATCGAATATTCTTTTGGGTGCCCACAACCTGTTGAGATCAAATGATTGTAGTCAAAGTGGAACTGCACTAAAAGTTTTAACAGGAATCCTAACGCGCCTGAATGGGCACCTGAAAAAGCTCAAAATAGTGGAGGAAGGAGAATGTAGATTCTGTGGCTTCCTAGGGCACAACACCTAGGAGAGCTCTCTGCCAATGGCTTTTCTTCGGCTAATGCAAAAAACCGCACATTTGCCAGGCTATCGAACTGATATAGAATGTGTTCTGCCGTTTCTTCTTCTACGTGACAAAACCTGCACGGGGGGGGGCAAACCATGGTCCATGGTCGTCCAAAATGTAAAATTTTAGGATAAAAAGAAAAGTCAAAGGAAAACAAAACTTTGAGATTTTAATTATACTTAAATTAAACTAATAACATTTTTCTTGGGCTTAAACTAAATTTATCCAAAAATTTCTTCACTATGCAGTCCTGATTTTCCTTCAAAAACTCTCGATGCATTAAAATTTAAGAATTATTTAATTTATTTTTGCCTACGGGGGGATGAGGACAGTTGTCCCTCCCTGACCTTCCCTGGCTACGCCCATGGCTTACAATGCCCCGTTAACAGACCCACTACAGCTTTGACAGTTTTTCTATCTTTGGCCATCAGATCTGCTGTAAGTTTTGGCGTGTGTTCTAATATGAACTGTTTCGCTTGCCTCTGTCCTGGTGGGTTCCTCCACTATTTCAGAGATTTGTGGGCGACCACTTCTTTGTTCCTATTCTTGTTATGGTTTTTGCAGCGCCGCACAAGGGTTCCGACCCAGAAAAGGACTAATGAAACTACTAGTCTCTGAGACTTTCTTCAAGAACTGGTCTGGAAGGTCTAAAATACATAAAACATAAGTCTGGCAACGCGTATTTGTAAACTGAATTTTTCAATCATCCCCAATAAAAATTATCTTTAGGATTGATATCAGGTGAGTGTGGAGGCCATTCAATTCTACCTCGTCTACCAATCCATCGTACGGGAAATATATCATCTAAATAACGCCGAACATTTACACCAAAATGAGCTGGAGCTCCAGCTTGCTGAAATCATATCTGATTAAAATTGGCTCTATAACAAGTTACTCAGTGTAGGTACAATTTTATTTTTAAGTAGAAGTTCATATTTATCTGACGTTAAATTTCCTCCGATAATGAATGGCCCAATTAACAAAATCACAGCAGTCTACATTTAAACATTTAAATTTCTTCAAATCTACATATTTTGCACTGTTTTATGTATTTAAGATCTTCTATTCTAAATAAAATCGTAAGTGTTACATACGGGTGAGCTCGTATTGAATAGGATATTACAATAATGACCGAATATATAGAGCGATTAATTTGATAAACCAAAGTTACTAATAATATCAAAGAAACAGCAAATCTGGTAACATCGCAAATATCGAATCTGGAATCTACGTATCCCAAAATAGGTGTACCCCAAATTTTGTACAATTAGGACTAGCAATTTCCAGACTTTTGAGCCACTCTGTATACATACATCCTGTTAATGCAGGTAATTGATTGGTAAGTAACTGGATCTTTCTCTTTCTACCATTGGTCACCAAATTTCACTACATTCGGCTGAAATAATACGAGATGGCTACACATTATCCACATTTAGTTGTATTAAAGCACATTCTTTGATTTTTCGTTTTTTATTATTGGACTTTTCATAGAGGAGAGTTGCCATGATCTTACCGTATCCTTCATCGCACCAGCTCCTATTTTCCCACTAACAGTGATGCTAGAGCACTCAAGCGGCGACAACAAATACTTGCTATTGTGGAGAGTCAGTAGCAAAAGTTGCACTTGTTTGTTTGTAGTGGTATATGTTTCATATTAGTTTATGTATTTGTGGCTGGTTCCATGTAATATTTCACCATCTATCTTTCGTAAGCTCACAGATCCTTTTACGATAAGAGTAACTCACTTTAGTACATATACTTATTTATTACACTTAATTTAGTAATGAAAAATCATCCAGTTTCCGCCGTAGTTTTGTTTGCGGGTTAGGATTTCTATATTTCCCGCTACGACGACGAGTTGCCTTCGTCGTAACACTTTAAGGTTCCTTCATCGTACCGCCATTTTTAAGTTCCCTTGATCGTACCGGTTACTTTTAAATGATACTTACGATACACATCTATGTGTGTTCTAGATGTGAAAAAGGAAATATGGAGCGTGGACCGAGGATGGCATCGTGCTCTTATTTCTTTTCGGAGATATGGTGTTCAACGATTGCTGCCGCACATATAACATTCCTAAACCTACTTTCAACCGCCATCAGAAGGAGACAAATATTTCTGCTAATGGAGAAGTCAAGATCATCGGGAAGCAAACCACATTACCGGATGATGTATGAAAAGTATTGCTTGACCACATCTTACGTCTTGAAAGCCTAATGTTTGGATTGACAATAACTGATGTGAGGAAATTAGTATTTCAGATAGCTGAACAAAACCATATACCCCATAATTTTAATAAGCAAACCCAATTAGCGGGGAAAAATGGTATTATGGATTCAAGGCTCGCCATCCGGAACTCAGTTTGCGAGAACCCTCTGCAACGATAAGTCTATCATTTGTAATTTATTTCATACGATATTAACCACATATGAATTGTGCAGGGTACGATCAAGGAGCCCCCTGGTACGATGAAGGCAACTAGTTTCTTTCATTGTACCACTTGCAGGGCCTTAGTAATTTATTGTTTTCAGGTACTAAATGAACTTGTATCACATTTAAAAAAATTTATAAGGTGGTGGAAGAATAGATTTAACTATACAATAATTTTGGGCATAACAACTATCAGTATGTGAGCTACATAAATTGAAAGACGAGAATTGGTACGATCAAAGCAACTCTCCTCTATACCATACATGATACTCTACTTATGTCCAGTTCAATATTTATATATTCAACATTTCTTATTCTAATTATATGCTGAATGACAAATAAAGTATTCAATAGGAACTTCAAAATTATCACCTTTTGAGGTAGGTTGTAATTATCCAAATCAGTAAAATCAAGCCGTAACATTCGGAGGTAGCTTCGGAAAATAATGGAAGTGAGAAGGCAGCACATTTCATTTTAATGGGTCAGTAATAAAGCAATCTCTGAAAAGCGTCTGCGTTCACAAATGAAATTATGAACTGAAGGGGATGGCAAATCAGTGTCGGTAATTTTGTCGAATGACTTATTAGAGGTTGGTTTTAATATTAAAACAACTGAACGTTTTCGAGTTTCAAGGAAACCGTTTTGTAGTGATAAACGTCAGGTAAGAAACAAATATGCAAAACTTCTTTGCTCTAAAGACATAATAGGTCTGTTCCAACCGCAATCAAAAACGATCAGAGAATACTCGACCATTGCAAACATTGATTGGAATTACGTTAAGTTTTATTTGCTATGACCAGTTATTTTCTGATCGTTTCTGACGGTTTCCGATTGCGGTTGGAATTGGAGACCTAATAATTTTAATACATTACAATTTCTTTTAAATTATCGTATTGTAATGTTTTTCTTATTTATTTAAACAGTTTTTACCGTGAGATAAAATTATACACTCACTATGGCTGATTACTATCGATTTATTAAA
>CAJUYH010005055.1:0-24598 GCA_910591685.1 Galerucella tenella
AACTGGATATTGCTCAATGACTGAATATTTTGCCTTGTCGGGTAGAATCCCTTCACTAGACAAATTGTGTCCTAAATATGTGACTTCTCTCCTGAAGAATTGACATTTTTGTGGATTTAATTTAAGGTTGAATTTCCGACATGTGTTAAACACCCTTTCGAGATTACTTAAATGATGATTTTCTGACATCCCTATTACAACTATATCATCCATATAAAGAAATGCTTTTTCTGGTAATCTTGTATACTGGAAAGAACCTTTTTCTGTGCTAAAAGATGTATATTTCCTTGAAGACTGTTCCAAGGGAATTTGATGAAAACCTGACATAAGATCTATGACTGAAAACCATTTCGACCTCCCTAACTGATCTAAGATCGAATCTATTCTAGGTAATGGAAATTTATCTGTGACTATTTTCTTGTTCAATTGCCTGAAATCTATACAAAGTCTCCAAGACTTCTCTCCATTGATTGCCTTATTGGGAACAAGTAAAACTGGACTGTTATAATCTGAGATTGAAGATTCAATTATACCTTGATCTAATAACTTTTGGACCTGATCATTAAGTTCTGAAGATTGAGAATGTGGCGTGCGATAATTTTTAATATATACTGGAGTATCATCTTTTACCAATAGCTTTTGCTCATAAAAATTATTATGCGTTAAAATGTTATTTTTTAAAGCAAAAATATCTGAAAAATTCTCACAAAGATTTATTAGCTTATCCCTGAAGTATTCTGATACCTCTAAATTCAATGTTTTCCTTCATTCTTTCATCCTATTCTTACTTTCATTCGTCACAGCGTATACATGAAATAAATTTAAATCCAATATTTTAATATTGTTTGTATTTATCGACTTGCTTTCATAATTTGTATTTAAAATTCTGACATAAGGATTAGTTTTTATATAATAGATCTTGCTATAAATATTCCTGGTAATAATTCTTGTTGCTCGACAACTTTATCCTGTCTTAAGTTTTTGAAACTTTCTACCAACCGATAGACTTCACATCTAGGCGGTATTGCTATAGTATCATATTCAGGATTATCAAAAATTTCTAATGTTACTCTATTCCTAGATTTGCAATCTATGTATAATTTTAATTCTGAATAATCTAAAATACAATTATAATTTCTTATGAAATCCCTACCTAGAATTCCATTCGTAGGTATATGAAATTCCTCTTCTACTACATGCAAATAATGTCTAAATGCTACACCCTTAATAAAAAGAAAAGTTTCTATTGTACCAAACGTTTTAATTTCTCCCTGAGTTATTCCTTTAATATTTAAGATTTGTGTTGTTTTTATTAAGTGATGTTGAAAATTATCTGAAATTTTTAGTAAAGATATATCTGCACCTGTATCTAATATAAAAGTATCTATATTATCCGATATGTCAGTTTTAATTTGCACAAAGTTTGAAAGAGTTAAATCAAAGTTATAAATATAACGATTATTGTTAAGCAAGTTGTTTAAAATTTTGGATTTTTCACCTTCCTTTTTCAAAACCCCAATTCTTTTTGTTCATCTTCCTCTCTCCTTTCTTCACTTCCACACATTCTTACATTCCTATAATTATTGTTGAACCTATTGTTAGGTCTTTCCCTATACTCATTTGAACTACCTTTATAAAAACCTATTTCCCGACAAAAACTTATTCCTATCTGCCTTTTAATGCAGAACACTCTCTGTTGACTGATTGTTTCCCACATTGATGGAAACCAGTTTAGTCATCACCTCTTGTGGTGTCGTAAAATTTCCAGCTGCTATAACGGTTTTCATCCGTTCTGAAGCTGCCTTGTCTAACAATGATTTTACTGCTGCTTCTGTAGTATACTTCATTGCTAAGTGTACTGGCATTACTTCTGCAAATACGCGGCTTGTAAACTTTCGGTCAGTTTCTCCATTTCGGAAGCATATCCGACGTGATCTTTATTATTTTGCCTTAGTTTAGCACTTATCAAACTAGTGCTGTCTCCTCTGAGTCATTTCTTAAGTGTATCGACTATTTCTCTCAGAGAATTCTCAGTAGTGATCAAAACCCTGGCTTTTCCAGTCAGTCTTGTTTTCACGAATAACACAGCATTTCTCTCATGCTCTGCTGCGTATACTTGAAGTAAGCTAACCGCATCTACAAACGACTGTAGTTTGCTTGTATCTCCATTAAACTCGTTTGGTAATATTTTACCAGCTAGATTGAAAAAATCACTCATACTTAATGCCATTTTATCTTTGCTTGTTGCTTCTAATACTTCTTTATTAATTAAATTATTACGCGTCATTAATTGAGACGGAACTTTATACCGACAATCTAACACTTGAAATGCTTTCTCTACCTTATCTCTGATTTTGTTAAAATATGAAATACATGTTTTCTGCTGATCCTCATTTAACTTATACCAATTCTTATTTATTAACCTAGAGAAATTATTAAATTAATCACACAACTTATTTATTATATCTATATGACTTTCTGAACTTTTAGGAACCTCCTTTTTTAACACTCGCTTAATATTCTTACGTATATCTTCTAGAATTAAATCCAATCTAATCTCAAATTCATCCCACGTTACTGCATTTCCATCACTTGAGGACATTTAAAATTAAATGATTCATTATCAATGAAAGGAAATTAAAAAAAAAATATCAAATACTAACACAACAAAACAACACACAAAACAGAATATATCCTTAAAGTTTACAAAAAAAAATTCTCACCATCTTAAAGATTCAGTGTGCTTTGCTGTAGATTTCTTCTTATCTCCCTCTTCATTTGTCTTCTGTATGTTTTGTATACGGACCATACGAATTGTAGCACCAAAACAACCACAATGATGTAGATGAGAGTCTTCACCTCCAAATCTGCTTCCATTTTCTCTTCCTGGACTATGAAATTGCTGTTGACCACACCATTTTCCTGGACCTCGTGCTTCGTTGATTTACCACCCATGTTTCACAGAATTCCAATTGTTTGCAGGGTCGCCATGTAATGTATGTATCCTACTATGGACACTAGGTGAATTATAAGTGTGGAAGGGCCGCTGAATAGGTGGTATTGCTGGTCACTCGGTGTGTCATCTTACAGGAATAAAACAACTACTGGAATCACTGGGACATGTTCTGCTTATTACCTTACTTTACTATTATACATTAACTACTTATTACTACTACTAATTAGAATATTAATTAGAATGATTACGATGAATAGAATAGAATATTTGAATGCATTAATATAATTAATAGAATGAATGGAATATATTTAGAATGAATCTTAAGACACTATCGTTAACATATTTATACGACGAGTCAAGTTCACCTTTTTTGGAAATATAAATAATACTGTTTAAGTTTATTTCACGCTCTGAACTTGACTTCGTACGTGTAACCTTTCCATTTCTTATTTATAAAACAATTCATGATTTATTGGAACTAGCTTCAAGGGAATTTATGTCTTTTAATATTAAATAATTAATAACTCAATATTTCGGCCAAAAGGCATCACACCTTCCTCTTTTACAAAAATAATAAATTCCGTTGAGCTTCCTTTCCCCCAATGAAATAAAATTACAAATATCCTAAGAATAGATGATAGATGATTATTAAATAATGTCATTAACTTAATATTTCGACCAAAAGGCATCACAGGCCCAGGGTTGGGCCCGGGCCGCCGAAAGGAGCTGCCGCCCCTTCCGCAGCCAGTGCATCCGCCATCTCGTTGCCTTCAAAACCAGATTGGGCTGAAATCCATTCTAGCCGCACCACGTTCCGCCTTGCAAGATTAGCAAGTCGTTCTCGACATTCGTTAGCAAGGATTGAGTTGCTGGTTTACCAACTCGGGGCTTTAATTGCTGCCTGACTGTCGGAGTATATGGTTATGCGTCGATACATATAACCTCTGTCTAGGTTTATCTGCGCACATTCCAAGATAGCATATATCTCGGCCTGATATGCAGATACACCATCACCCAATGGTACACAACTTGTGTTCTTGGGTTCCTGGAGTAAATTCCAGCCCCTGCTCTATCACCGGAGCATGAGCCATCTGTGTACCAGACGGTCCCATTAGGCTGTGTATTCCTCTCTTTTCCCCAGGACTCTCTATCCCGTATCATGGCCCTGTATGGGGTTGCGAAGTAGTACTTACGCAGGCATTCATCTGCCGCTCGAGCCAGAACTGGAATATCTTCCAGGAGCCGGAGCTTCTTGACGTGCCTGCACTCTTCCCCTCTTCGCACGTATCCCAGCCGTTTCAAGCGCAGGAAAGCCTTCCCCGCCTCAGCCTCGATCACATGGTGGAGAGGCCGAAGACCAAGGATCACCAACATCGCAACAGTTGGTGTAGTCCTCATGCAGCCAGTTGCCCCCAATCTGACCACCCTTTGAAGGCGTGCCAGTTGCGATATAGCCGTGACCAAGGTTACCCTCGGCCACCAGACCAGAGCCGCATATGTGAGCATAGGCAGCATAATCACACTATAGAACCATATGATCGTTTTGGGGGTCAGTCCCCACCTCGGACCAATGGCTCTCCTACAGGCACAATACGTGTTTGTCACCTTGCTTAGGCGACTATCAAGATGAGCCTTCCATGTCAGTGATTTATCAAGGATCGCTCCTAGATATTTCACCTGTTCAACCACCGGCAGTGGTACTCCATCAAGATTTAGACCCTCAGGTCTTATACCTCTCTTTTTGGTGAAAGCAACTATCTCAGTCTTGGCAGGATTAACTGCAAGTCCGTGTTCGTTACACCACCCATGTACCCTATTCAGAGCCCTTTGCATGAGGTCCCTGAGAACGGTAATGTGCCTTCCAACAACAAGGACAACGATATCATCGGCATACCCAATCGTTAGAAAGCCCTCACCGTTTAAAAGGGTTATTAGCTCGTCAATGACTAGGTTCCACAATGTTGGCGAAAGAACACCCCCTTGCGGACATCCCCTAGCGACGATTACTTTTGCCACATGGTCTTTCCATGTGGCCTCTACTGTACGGTTGCACAACATGGCCCCAAGCCAGTGAGTGATCATTGGCTCTATTCCATGATTTGCCGCAGCCCTACACATGGATCCTACAGGGGTGCTGTCAAACGCCCCTTGTATATCCAAGAAAGCTCCCAGGGCGATCATGCCGTTTTCCAGCGCCTTCTCCACCTGGGTTACCAGTTGGTGTAAGGCACTTTCAGTTGACTTGCCACACCTAAAAGCATGTTGATTGTTGTGCAAAGGATACCTAAGCCCAACCTTTTCCTTTATGTATCGATCAGCCACCCTCTCCAGTGTTTTCAGCACAAAGGATGTTAGGCTAATGGGTCTAAAGGATTTAGCCACCGTATATGTGGTACGACCCGGCTTGGGTATGAAGACGACTTTCACCTGCCTCCACTGTTCAGGGACATACCTGCGTGCCAAACAGGCCCGAAAGATATGCACCGGAATTGTGCCAACGGCCTCCTCCCCCTCCCCGGTTTCAGGGCACCTCTCAGGAGCCTCTTTCGTAAGGGCCCTATGCAGGTCGCCCATCCCTAGAGTCTCCTCCGAGGTCCCTTTCTCCTGAGCCCTCCCCTCTTCTTTATCACTTGATAAATCCATATAGATCCCACGAGTAGCAAGGGAAATGTTGGTCCACCTCCGCAGAGTCCCGCATGCGGAGGTAAGGCTACCTACAAAGGGGTTTCACCCATTTTCCCAAGGTGATGACCAGTAGGTGCCGATCTTCTGTTCGACCACGCATCCTGTAGGCCCGGTCGTCCCACCGAAGGATTCAGGATTTTTGATGAGGTTGTCTCCTCTTGGTCCGGACAGTCAAGTCAAGACCCCCCATCCCTCTGGTCCGCGAGACATGACCACAGACGACCAGGGAACGTTGGTATAACAGGTGATTCCGAGGTAACCTCGAAGTTTCACCTGGCATCGTAAACCCTATGTGCAGTCACTTAGCCACGATACTACAGCTGGGATAGGTGAAGTTGGTCCGCGGCAGGGTTGAGGGCTGCCAGTTGAGGTTTTATGCCCCCATAAATCCCTGCAACCTCTTCCTCACATAGATCATTGTCAGAGGCCCTCCTATCCGCCACCTGAAGACGCGCCGGGTTGGTTCTTCACCCCCTCCACATTAATAAACACCCCGAGAACAGTGACGGACATCGTGTATGTCTACGTCTAAGTTATCAATTTTCCGCACTTTATTAATGTAATCGTCGGAAACACGACGACCGACAGACGTCGGTCCCTTAAAGTCTGGGAAATTCCAGCGCGTGCTGGACGTTAATACAGCATCAGCTGTTGCACTCCAGCCGGCGATAGCACTACCGTTCTCGTAATTATAACACATAGAGTCAGATGCGCCAATGTCCCGTTTAATTCGGTAACGGAAGATGGTAGCAGCGCCGACGATGTGAGCGCCAACCTCACCATAACTATTCGTAGTGGCACTCCTCTCTGCCACTGGCACCAAGGCGAGGCCTGCTGTTTCTCTGCCGGAATCCTGGTGGTCACGTACTTGATATGGCACTATTGCTTGAAAGCCCTTGAAGGTGACTTCTTTTGGAGAGTACGTGTTGATGTCGGCCGACGTCTTTGACGTACGAAGGATGACGTCAATCTCACGCAGTAGGTCGTTTATAATGGGGACACCGTTGATGTGGGTCACATTCCTATTTCCCAGGATGGGAAAGAAGATGTCGTCTGCGTCATCAGCGTCTAAGTACATGAGGGCATTATCCAATTGAGTTGGGGTTAAGACATGAGCTCTGTCATAACCGAGGAGATTTCTATTTACAATTGCGTTTGCTTGCTCGAGGCGGAGTTCCGCAGGCAAGTCCCACGATGCAAGCGGAGGAGGATTGTCTTCGTTTCGAAGATAAGTGGAAGCGTCATCGTAGAGTACGCGGTAGGCTAACACGAATGGGGAAGCCATTGTTTCGTACGCAATGTGGGCGTGTTGGTCCACTCGTCCAAAGTGACCTTGCAGGCCAGCAATCATATTTCGCTGTAGTTCAGCGTAGAGGGAGAGAAAAGTATGTCGTCCATTAAGATCCTTGATTAAGGTGCTCGACGTACTCGGAAGAACCTGGTTCTGTGGAAGGGGGAGTGAGGCCTGGTTGTCTTCAAGTTCTCTACTTCTCTGCTGGGCAGGTCTGCGCGCAGGTGGAGGTCTTCCACGACGGTTATTATTAGTATTATTAAAATCGCTCATTTTATATAATAGTTCGACACTGTCGTAAACCTTACTTTAAAATGGTTTTAATTAATTTTATTAATTGACCTGAAAAGAAAACAAGAAATTCTAACAACATTGTCCACAGCACTTCAGAATCCTAGAGCACAGCACCTAGGAGATTACTGGATAGAAGAGGAACATTTGCCCAAGTTGAAGCCTGCAGACATCCTAAAATTCCTCCGGGAAATAGGACTAAAGGAACTACTAGTTTCTGAGACTCTCCTCAGAAACTGAGTAGAAGTAAGGAGGCACAATAGATCTTTTAGGTCTCAGTGAATGTCACCCCAAAACACACACACATACATACAACATTGTCCTAACGAAGCAAGTCTATCCTACAAAAATTGCAGTATAAATTTATTTTTCGTGTTATTCTTAATGTAGAAGTACATAGTTTCCAGATACATATCCTTAAACAGGGTGTTCGATATATTCGAAACACATTGAATAACTATTTATAAGTACGGCCCTGTAATCACATTTTTTAGTGGTCTGTACTTGTAAACATACAAACTCAATTGAATTTCTAGGATGCTTCTCTAGATGCATTAAGTAGATTTCAGTTCAAGCTAAAAAGTAAAAAAAAAACCATCCGATAACATTGTTAAACCCCAAAAAGTGCATAAATTATTACTTTGACGGCAAATTTTTGGTAGTAAAATTGTCTGCGGAAAAATAAAAAGGAAATATGTAGAGCCAATTTTATATACTTTTTTCAATTATGAAGAGAATTTAAAAAAAATCTATATATAGGGTGTTGTTTTTGGGAAAGACGAGTTTTGAAATTTTTTGTTACGCCGGACCTGCATTATCTTTCTGGAGATGCTTTTGATGGAGTTTCTAGGTGTTTAATTGTAATTGTTCACTTGAATTATATATTGATTTTATCACTTGAACTGGAAATAGATAATTTGGGTAATAATCGATAGAGATCGTGTTTCGAACTACTTTTATTTCTCTCGTGTCGATTCCGGGAACTGCTTACATTTTGCCAAGTTTTTCATAAGGCAGGACTTTATAGGATATTTACATACATTTTTGTACACTCCCCCCTTTTTAAGGGTACCTTCAAATGTAACATATTGCATAAATAGACATAAAAATTAAAATAAAATAAACTAAATCAATCTATTGGAGATGTAAGAAGTTATATGAAATGTTTTCTTTTTATAAAGTGTCACTTTCCACTGGCAGTGGGCACAAATCTCTGACCGAACGGGTTACACACTTCGTTGCAGTTTTTATCTCGGCTACACCGTCCGTGCTAGGAAAGAGTTGAAGAATTCGACCAATGGGCCACTTGCATGGTGGTTGTTGATCCTTTTTTATTAGTACTAATGATCCAATCTTAATTGGTGTTGGTGGCTCCTTCAATTTATACTGTTGATGAATAACATGTTTCTGGTCGATTGAATAGTACGTTGGATTGAAAGAAAATACGTGGGTTTTGTATCATTGTTATTGTTTTGTGTAAATTCTTGTGTATCGGAAATCACATTATTGAAATTGTCTGAATTGGTCAAGTCTCTATGTAATAGTGTTTTGTGTTTTCGTTTGCACTTCTTGAAGTACCCATTGTGCAATTATCTTTTGAATGGCCTATGCGCAAACAGTTATCGCATAATTTCATCCCATCTTTCATTTGTATTTAATAATTGTAGAAATTCTTGACAAATATAAATAAAATGATTACCTTTGCAAAAATTGCATTTTAGCTTGTTAATTGATAAATTTACATTCGAAAATTGAGGTTTGAATATTTTATTTTGATTATTTTGAGGATGTATGAAATTCCAGTATGTCTTGTCTTTCTTTCAAAAAATCTAAAAAGATGTCAAGTTTTGGTAATTCAGATTGTGTATAAAATTCTTTCCATTTATTTTGGCTCAGCTTATCTAATTTATGATAAATTATGTGTATTATTGTCATATCCCATAAGGATTCTTTAGTTTTTTTCATACTATCTAGGGCAGAAAGATGTTTTGAAATTTCATTTATGAAATTTCCAAATTGAAAATAAACACTTTTGTTAATAGAGTTAATGTTTAATATTGCTTTAATGTGAGTATCTACGAGACAGTTATTTTTATCAAATTTCTTACATAGCATCCCCATGCTGCCTGATATTCTTGATTATCGTCACTGCCCATTACATAGCGTTTTGCATAACCTTCTAGTGATGCCTTTAGGAAATTATATTTCTGTCCATCATTTAAAGTGGGGCTTGAATCAATGGTTGATATGGAATTCTTTTTGAAGTCCAGCCATTGTTCATATTCCCCATTAAATGTTGGTAGCTTGATTATTGGAAGTAAGAAATTTTGCAAGGATACTTGAGCTGTAGTTCTAGGGGATTGAGGGTGTGAATGTTTGTCTAAATACGACTTTAAAACGGTAATTGATTTGTAATATTTGTTATATATTAACTCCCTCTCCTCATATTGTGACTCTAAATCTTTTTCCTCACATATTTCTTGAAGTTGTTGTTGAATTATTTCGAATTCATTTATTGAATTCACATTATTTTCGTATCTCAAGCGTATATCTACCGAATCTACTTCTAATAAAGTGTTGGTTGTACCTGGATTTTTAATTGAATTTACATATTTTTCCAAATTTGTTAGCCGTGTTTCAATAGATCCCCTATTCCGAATTAATTGTTTAATATCTGCCATGGTAGAATAGATTATTTATTTCTTTTTTTGTTCAGATCCAGTAAATCTCAAACACCAGACGAAATTATAATTCAAATTCTAATAATTGTAACTATATTCACAAATATATCAAGGTTAAGGAAATAGAGGCAACGGACTAACCTGTAAACAGTTTCTAGTTGACCTGTTCGTTCTTGACACTTTGTAACTAAAAGTTTTCTTTATTGTCGACCTGGGGACCTATTCTCAGCATATGCAAATTTGCATTCGCATATAACAATTTACGAATGGCTACATGCGCATTCGTAATGAATATTGTATTCTTTCCTATTCTCATACGTGGTTCGCAAGTGTTTACGAACGGTTAGCTAAACACACTCGCGTAAACATGGCAATACAGCATTAGCACATGCAGTGGCTCAGCTGATGTTTATCAAATCCCCTGACGTACAATATTTAAAATTTTTGGATTTTACCCAATTCTTCCCTCGTTTTATCGTTCACTGCTAGAAGTGTTCTGGTGTTCTAAGGGAAATTATTTGAACTCAGATCTGATTTTTGTTAATTTTAACATACAAGAATAATGGATATTAATAAAGGTAAATGTAAAGGCATCCTGCAAACTGCTATAGGTATTTTGAGATTTCGCCGTCTTTCATAAATTCGGGGTGCTCTCTCTTCAGCATTTTCTGATGCTTGGATTAAAAGCAAGTGAACAAACTGTGCAGCCATTCATTTAATGACGAAAAGTCTTACAAAACTAACTCGAACTCAAAATCACGAATAAATTGTAATACACCCATTGACATATGTCAATGAATACACCATACACTTTGAAACATATACAAAAGCGAGGTTATGTATGGCAAATACGCATTCGTATATATGTGATTCACTTAAAATATCCCGCCCGCTGCAATTTCGAATGATACATACGCATGCGAACCAATTGCGAATGTTCAAAAATAGGAACCTTCGCATTTATAAACATTACGTATGCGTATCTCAACATTCAGCAGCTGAGAATAGGTCCCCTGGTCCACCATAAATTTCACCTGGAACTATGGAATTGTGAACCAGTTCGACCTCGTGGCTGAGTTTTTAGATTTGTAATTAATTGAAATTGTATAATTATTATAATTTAGATGTACCCAAATAATCCGTCTTCGAAGGACCAAATGTTTATTTGTAATTGTTTACCGTTCACTTGAATTATATATTGATTTTATTACGTGAACTGGAAATAGATAATTTGGGTAATAATCGATAGAGATCGTGTTTCGAACTACTTTCATTTCTCTCGTGTCGATGCCGGGAACGGCTTACATGTTGCCAAGTTTTTAATAAGGCACGACTTTATAGGATATTTACATACATTTTTGTACACTAGGTAATGGTTATTACGTGTACCAAATTTTAAAACAATCTACAGGGTAACTCGGAAGCTATGAGGTTCGAAAAAAATTGGATAAATTTATAAAACACCCTGTATCTCGGTTATAAAGTGTAGAAGAAACATTAAATATAGGTTTTTGGAAGCCCCAAAGTGATCCCCATCTACAGTTCAAGTTAGGCTCTTTCCCAATGAAACACCCTATGTTATCCAGAGAATTATAAAACTGAGTTTTCTCAGTAGCCAGACATTTTTTTGGGTTCTATAATCCTGCCAGACGCATTAAAAGTGTCTCATATGTAACAACTGGTGCGAGCGAGACAGAGCGCTCAGTTCATTGCAATCTTTTGTAACGGGTAGTTACGTATTGCCGTGTAGGTACGTACAGTCAGAGACAGGATTCCAGTAAAAATAAAAGTTTATTCTTAAACATACTATATACAGTAACTATTTACAAAATTAGTTTGAAACGAATACTTCTGTCTTCGGGGTTCCGTCGTAGGCGATGTCTTCTCTTTGCGAAATTGTGATGTCTATCTATCCGTACAGTAAACACAGCAGAGTATATCCAAGTCAATACCTTGGGAATGGGAAAATCAGGAAAGGGCGGAAGTCAATACCTTCCGCTTTATGTCGGTTTTCTGGATTTACGTTGAAGTCAATACCTTCAACGAAGATAGGATATCCCTAAGTCAGTACCTTAGAGACAGGAACTTCAGGGGAGTACGAAAGTCAGTACCTTTCGTACGTGAACGGTTCAGGATATTCGCTGAAGTCAATACCTTTGGCGCGGACAGGTTTATTCAGACAGGTCAATACCCTGATGAACGAGGAGAGGAATTGTCGACAAGTCAGTACCTTGCCAACCGGAGAAGGAAGCCCACCGAGTCAATACCTCGATAGACTGACTGCTACGATTCTCGGTCGTCCTTTTATATCTACACTGGCTTGGTAAAAACAGTTTCGTATCGATCCATAGTCGTCTCTAGAACGATGTTTCGGTGGGATATCGTTACACCCTCTCTTCGTGTAAAAAAAATTTTTGAACGAAATTTTTTTTTACAGTGGACCAATCTTGACCCTAAAATTAAAACTTAAAACAAAATTCTTCCTGTGAGGTATTTTTCTATGTGCTTAAAATAAAATATTCTGAAAAAAAATAGAAAAGTTGAACTTCTATCTTCTGTAACCGGTATCGGATTTGTACCCCCTTTTGGAGTTCTAAGCGTCTCCACCTCTGGTATGCTTTATTCGAATGACCTTGCCGTCTGCTAAATGTAAACGGTATTTATTTCCGCTATGATCTGGTGGTACTAGATTTTGCAGTGGAATGGACACTTTTATTGTCGGGTTGTCACCTCGATTTTTTTGTGGAGTCGGTGGTAGAGGCGATATCTGCAAAATATTTAATTGTGCCTCTTGTAGAATCTGGGCGATGGGAGTTTCTGGTCGGTAATGTTCTCTTAAAGGACTCATGTCCTCCGTAATATTTAGAATATCTTCTCGTTCCATTCTGTTTCACAATATTTACTAACTGTTAACATTCATTTATGTTATATAGTTATATTTCTCAGTGTAGCATAAATAAATTGCTTAGTCAGTTATTCAAATTCATAGTGAACTTTGTTTTTGCTTATGTTTTAATTTTAATATTAGATTATTGTAAAACTTTATTATTCAGTCTAGAATCTACTTCCGATCTTATAACATACTATTGTAATTATCTCAATAAATAAATCTTTTTTAAAAAGCCTTTTCCATACGTGAAAAGATAAGTGGCGCAGTCAGTAGGATATGTTAAACGGGCGTTAGCGTAAATAACCACCGGTTCGTTTCAACGATTTGTTAACATACCTAAAAGTGAAATTTGGGACTCTTAGTTGAGTGAACTGAGTAACTCAACTAGAAGATAGTTCGACCGTTAAGAAGAGGAATTCCAAACGAATATTGCCAATTCCTTGCTTACAAGTTCGACTAGATGGAGAAAGCAGTCCTGTTTCTAATGTAAGTACTTTATGTCGTATAGAGATAATAATAATTTGTTCAATTCAGGAAGCTCTGGAAATTCTGATTCTGATTCTGATTTAGATTCTGACTCACAAACTAATTTAAGTAAAGAAATAATTTTAAAAATTGCAAAACCCGTGATTAATTTAAACACAAATTTCAAAATGCCTACAGATAACGTAGTACCTCAATTAAAAAAGGAATATTTGGATATGATCCCAGATTTCCATGGCGATAATGCCTTATTACCTAGATTTATCGAAATTTCGGAAAAATTAGTGAATAAATTTTACAACCCTGTAGATATAGGAGATTTTCAAAACGAATACTTAATGTCTAGCATTTTATCAAAAATTAAAGGTCAAGCAGCGATTAATATTACTGCATGTAGTATTAGTAATTGGCAAAATTTGAAGGATGCTTTATTAAATACTTACGCAGATAAAAGAGATGTTTATACGCTGAGCATAGAAATTTCAGAATTAACACAGGGAAACGAATCCCCTTTTGAATTTTATAACAGAATACAGCATCTTTTAAACTTGCAGACATCATTATTAATGACACGGTCAAATGCCAATGAGCAAGTCATATTAGGCAATTATTTTAGGAACTTAGCACTAAGAGTATTGTTACGTGGATTAAAGGAACCGTTAGGCACTTTAATGCGTACCAAAAACCCTAGTGATTTAAATACAGCATTAAATGTTCTAACGAATGACTTTCAAATATATATGACTAATAATAATAATAACTATTCAAAAAATTCATTTGTTAAACCTACGCCAAAAAAATAATTTTGTACCACAAAGCAAAGATAATTTCCAAAATAATCAAATACAGAGACCCACATATACTCCAAAATTACAACAAAATTATCAGCCTCAATTTAATAAAAAATTTAACTCAAGTAATACTCAAGCACAGACACAATTTAACAGAGGTTTTAATTCAAATAATTTACCTAGTACAAGTAGAGCAACCAATATTCAAACTAGAAATACTAACGTTTTCAAACCAAATCAAAACCAACATTTTCAAAAACCTACTCCAATGAGTATAACTACAGCGAATACATATAATCCATTCCACGCTCAAAATAGAAATAATGGGCAAAATCAAACACAATTTACAAATCAGAGGAGAAATTTCATTTCTGAAGAATTACATAATATCGACAATACTGAATGTCATATTGAAGATGAAAATCGTTTTTTAGAGGAAACGTCCTCGGACGCAATAGGAACGTAGAACTATTAAATTTTACTAATTCTGAAAGTGAATTACCGTACATTATATTTCCCGAACAAAATTTAAGAGTTTTGATAGACACCGGCAGCACAAAATCTTTTGTAACCCCGGAAATTGCCGAAAATTTTTTTTCCAACTCAATCATACAAAAACCTTTCAAGGTATCATCAGCTCTCGGTACAAGTCAACAAAAATATTGTACAGCAATTCCATGTTCAGAAATATTTAAAATAAAGAATAAAATTAGGTTAGAATATTGTATATTTAAATTTCATAATCATTTCGATTGCTTATTAGGTTTAGATAATCTTAAAAAACTAAATGCAACAATTGATTTAGTAAATAACGTCTTAATTACGCCAAATACCTAGTAATATTAAAATAAATTATTTCAAAATAAACTGCGAGAACACGAATTGTATAGTAGTGGCTCCACGCACAGAACAAATAATTAAATTAAATATCCAAAATACCAATAATGGCGATATAATTATTCCTTACACAAAAATAGGAAAACTAGAAATTCCGGAATGTCTTACTAAAGCGGAAAATAGTCAAGCTTCATGCACTATTTTAAATCCGACAGAATCACATTTTAAAGTAGATTTAAGTGCTCCAATAGAAGTTGAATCGTTCGACGAATACGAACAAAACTTCAGTCCAAATTTTAATGCAATTTACGCGGAAAAATTTAAATTTGATATAGGTAACAAAGGTTCGTACAGAACACATGAAAAAAGAAGAGCGCGAAGCTATTCTAAAATTAATAAAAGAGTATTCCAACATATTTCATGTCGATGGTAATCAGCTAACATTTACAAGTCAGATAAAGCACAAAATAAGAACTACCAATGAGGTACCTATTTACTCCAAGTCATATAGGTATCCCGAAATATATAGAAAAGAAGTTCAAAGTCAGATTAAAAATATGTTAGATCAAAATATTATAAGACCTTCATGCTCACCTTGGTCAAGTAGCATTTGGGTTGTTCCAAAAAAATTAGATTCTTCAGGTAAACCAAAATTTAGAGTTGTTGTTGACTATCGCAAGCTTAATGAAATAACCTTAGGAGATAGATATCCCCTACCTAATATAACTACCCTACTAGACAAACTAGGTCGTTGCCAGTACTTCACTACCTTGGATCTTGCCTCTGGGTTTCACCAAATTGAGATGGCTCAAGAAGATATCCCCAAAACGGCTTTTACTACAGAAAATGGCCACTGGGAATTTTTGAGAATGCCATTTGGTCTGAAAGGAGCTCCTGCAACCTTCCAGAGAGTAATGGACAACATTTTAAGAGGTATTCAAAACGAAAAATGTTTAGTATATCTCGACGACATTATAGCTTTTAGTACAAGCTTGCAAGAACACATAAATAAATTAAAAGAAGTATTTAAAAGATTGCGTGAATCTAATTTCAAAATACAAATTGATAAATCTGAATTTTTAAGAAAAGAGGTCGCTTATTTGGGACACATCGTAACACCAGAAGGCGTTAAACCCAATCCCGATAAAATAAGTGCCATTCAAAATTTTCCAATTCCAAAAACTATCAAACAAATTAAAGCGTTTCTAGGATTACTTGGATATTATAGGAAATTTGTACCAGATTTTTCAAAATTAACTAAACCATTAACTAACCGTTTAAAGAAAAATGCCGTAATTAACATTAACGATACTGATTATATTAATTGTTTTGAATTATGTAAAAATATGTTGATAAATGATCCCATATTGCAGTATCCGGACTTTTCTAAACCATTTAATCTCACGACAGATGCGAGCAACTTCGCTCTAGGCGCTGTCCTTAGTCAAGGAAAAATCGGAACTGATTTACCTGTAGCATATGCTAGCAGAACACTTAATGATTCTGAAGTAAATTACTCAACAATTGAAAAGGAACTCCTTGCAATTGTTTGGGCCGTGAAATATTTTCGCCCCTATCTGTTTGTGAGAAAATTCACTATTGTAACTGATCACAAGCCGCTCCAGTGGCTATTTTCCTTAAAAGACCCCAGTTCTAAATTAGTTAGATGGCGTCTGAAACTAGAAGAATACGACTATGATATAGTTTACAAAAAAGGTGCATTAAATACTAATAGTGACTGTCTATCCCGCATACAACTAAATATAAATGAAGTTGATTCTTCCGAAAATAACTCCAAAAACTTACTAGCCTATATGGAAAAATTCAATGACAAATTTGCCAGTACTCTAAAATTAATAATGTAGAAACCGAGTCACTTATCGTAGAAGCAGAAGAAATAAACGACATTGACGATGAAAACAATACTATCCACACTAACATAGAAGATCCTGTAGTGGGAATACCAATTTCAGAGTCTTCAGTAAATGTAGGAAAAAATCAAATAATAATCTCTGAAGTAAATTTTGAACCCGCAGCACCAACAATTATTAAGTTATACGATTTAAAACAAAGAATTCTCGTACAATTTTCAAAAAATAATTTTGAACAAGATGTTATAAATTTTGTGAAAGATTATGTTGTACCGAAATTGAAATATCATATTTACTTTGAAGATCCTTTATATGAAAAATTTAGTACAGTTCTGCAAACTTATTTTAAAAATTCACAGATTTCATTTATCAAGTGCAACAAAAAATTAATCGATATCCCCTTAAATGAAATAAAAGAAGTCATCCAAAATTATCATGAAGGTAAACGAAATCATAGAGGGTTAGATGAAACTGAAAATAATATAAAAACGCGTTATTATTGGCCAAATCAAAGATCGTCTATTCAAACCTACATTAACGAATGCGAAATATGCCAAGCAACAAAATACGATAGGAAACCTTTGAAACCACTTTTCAACGTAACTCCAACAGCCGTCAAACCTTTTCAAATAATTCACTTAGATACTATAACCCTAGAAAACACAAAATTTTTAACTATTATAGATTCATTTTCAAAATACGGTCAACTTTATAAACTAAATTCTGCTCAAGGCATAGAAATTGTTAATAATTTAATTAAATATTTCACCCACCACTGTATACCAGATCAGATAATATCTGATAATGGCACAGAATTAAAAAATAGCTTAGTCAAAGATTTATTAGACACTCATAAAATAAAGATACACTTTATAAGTTCACAGCATCCGGAATCTAATGGCATTGCCGAACGATTTCACTCGACAATTATTGAACATATTAGACTTTTAAATAATCAAAATGAATTCAAGAAAGAACCCATTGAAATAAAAATTAATTATGCACTTTTAGCATATAACAACAGCATCCACTCTACAACCAAGCTAAAACCATACGAAATTATTACAGGACATTTAGAAAATAACTCTTCTTTTGACTTAGATATTGATAAGCAGCTAGTTAATAATTATCTTCATAATCATAGGGAAAAAATGAAATTACTATATTCTAGAATAAACACAAAATTACAAGAGACTAAAGAAAAAGTTATCTCAAAAGCTAACGAGAATAGAGAATAATTGCCAAATCCAATACCTACGAAGGTATTTATCAAAAATAAACAAATTCAAAGTAAAACAAAAAATAAATACCGACCTGAACAAATTAAAAGTACTAATAAAAATCGTAAGACCGCAAAAATTGTAACTAGACACTTCAATACCACTGAAGATATTCACTTATCTAATATAAACGACCTAAACAAAAACCATATACTTTTATTACAGATTCGTCTCAATTGGACAAGCAACAGTAGAAATTAAAGACATCAGTCATAATCTAGGAATTTTACCAATTAATCTTGGCACTGCTAAACTACAAAAATCAAGTCATACCTTGTGCATTTTTATAACTTGAACCCATTACTAGAAGAGTATAACTCTTTGAATAAACATTTCAAAAATATTACACGTGATATCTCAAATAATACATTTTTCATACAACAGACTGGAAATCTTGTTAACCTTATACAAAATGTTAAAAATAATATTGAAGAAAAATTTGAAAACTTAAATATTCACTCCACAACAATTAGAAACAAAAGAGGCTTAATAAATGGATTTGGTTCTTTGATAAAAGCCATAACAGGTAACCTCGATTCTCAAGATGAAGAAAGAATAGATTCAATCTTAGAACATTTAAAACAAAATCAAGCAAATCTCGAAAATCAAATTAAAATGCAATACAGTGTCAGTCATCAAATAATAAATAATTTTAATAACACTATTCAGGACATTCAAGAAAATGAAATACTAGTTACATTTTAATAAGACAATGGTACTATTCATTCACAGCGGTCAACTAGAACACGGATAGTGCAGATTCAGCAAGTCTCGAGGATAATCAAAGTTTATAAATAGGATAAGAGAACAATTAATATTCATTCTGGCATAAATCATAGTAGTAACATATATCTTTTCTTTTTACACTTAGTATATAAGTTTCATTGTATAAATATATTTAATATAATTTGTTTTTAAGAAAGCAAGTTTCGAATATTAAAATATAATTGGCGCAGTCAGTAGGATCGCGAAAGAGGCCTAGTATTGGAAACTCGTCGTTTTTAAACGTTTATTCGCGATTTGAACTTTAATATACGGTGCAACTCGAAACTAAGTGAAAACCCAAGAAAAGAACTTTCCTGACGGACAGCAATTGCAGCTCAGCCTTCAGAGAAATAGAAAACATTCCTGGACGACAGCAGTTGAAGCTCCTCATCCAGAATCTAATACAGTATCTACAGTCTACTGGACATGAAGTTGATCATCGCCCTTTTTCTGTAAGTACTTACTTATGTCAGAATCCTTTGCTCATAATCCTTCAAGTGATATATCCGCAGAGTTTTTAGCAACCTTAATCTCTAATTTAAATTTAACTGATAATAGTTCCAATTCTACTATAATAAATAAAGAAAACGATAATACAATGGCAGTCCCACAATTTGATATTAAGATGCTTTGTATTTTACCTCCTTTTGATGGAAAACCTAGTGAATTATATGATTTCATTAAAGTAACTACAACTTTATTAAATCAATTTTACGAACAGCCGGTAATGAAAATTGCATTCAAAATATGTTGTTATTACACGGTATAGTTTCAAAAATTATTGGCAAAGCCAAAGAAGTTATTTCAATTTATGGTTATAATGATTGGGATGATTTAAAAACAATTTTAATACAAAACTTTGGTGATCAAAGAGATGAAAACTCATTGACACGAGATTTAGTTAATTTAAGGCAAAATTTAAATGAACATCCGCAAAAATTTTATCAGAGATGTCTAGAAATTTTGAATATAATATGTAATTATATAGATCTTCATAATCATGATCCGAATATAATATTAAATAAAAAACAATTTTTTCAACAACAGGCTTTAACTACTTTTCTCGCAGGTCTAAAAGAACCTTTAGGTTCAACAATTAGAGCTATGAGACCCCCTACCTTAGCAATCGCTTTACAATATATACAAGAAGAAAATAATATCGGCTATTTACAAAAAGGTAATAATTCACATAATTCACCCCCACATCAACCTTCGTCTAATAAAAGACATCAATTTCCTATGAGACATCAACCTCAGTTTTTTCAACCATCTACATCTTATCAAAATTATTCCAGACCACAACAATGGCAAACTAACCAACAGAGACCATTTCCCCAAGGTCCAATTAATGTAAATCCTAGACAACTACCCCCACAACGATATTTTACAAACCAACAAGTTTTTGGTAAGCCCCAAAAGTCCCAAAATGTTTGGACAAATAAAAATTCACCTCAACAAAGACCCACACAAAATCATAAGCCTACTCCTATGAGTATTTCAAGTACCCTTCCTAATCCACGCCATCCTCCAACAAATTTTAACAGACAGATACCTCAGAGACAATCTCCTCAAAGAGCTTGGACTTCTGAAGAACTCTTTAATTTTGACCAAGACTATTGCAATGCCAATACCGACATAAATGAACATTATGAAAGTGAAGATATTGTTTATAGTACGGACGATTATAATGAAAATTTTCGGTTGGATCCGCAACCAATAACAAACAGGTAACAGAAATTAATGCCCTCTGTGACAAAACAGAACTACCTTACATTGTTATACAAAACCCCCCATTAAAACTCCTCATTGACACTGGTTCAACAAAATCATTCTTAAATCCTGATATTTGCTTTAAGCATTTTGAAAATAATATTAAGCACGAACCATTTATAGTAAGTTCAGTTTTTCAAACTCATTCTCAAGAATATTCTAGTCAAATTCCATGTTTTAAAGAATTTAAAAATAATAAAAATTTGCAATTTGGACTTTTCAAATTCCATAAGATTTTTGACGGTCTTATCGGTTTAGATAATCTTAAACTTTAAAAAGCACATATAGATTTTTCTAATTCAAAATTAATTACTGAAAATTCTATTTTACCTATCAAATATTACCAACCAGATAAAACTCAATTGTATTTCATCCAACTAGACCCTCATTCAATAAATCCAATTCGTGTTCCCGTTAAAGAAAATAAAGGAACAATATTTTTACCTAATCAAAAAATTAATAATGCATATTTAAGAGAAACCCTAACCGAAGCACATAATGGTATGGCTTGGGTTGAATTAATTAATGACAGTAACGAAACAATTTCAATGACTTTAACTAATCCTTTAAAAAGCAACTCCATAAACTTAAAAGAATATCATCTATATACAGCTGACGTTATACCAATAGAATCCCAGAACGCAGATGAACAAATAGACATTAAAAACCTCATTAGAACTGATCACATGAATTTAGAAGAAAAAGAAAAAATAACACAATTATGTAGAAAATTTTCAGACGTATTTCATAGACCAGATACACCCTTGACATTTACAAATCAAATAAAACACCAAATACGAACTACTGACGAAATACCAGTACATACAAAGTCATATAGATATCCCCACGTACAAAAAGAAGAAGTACAGAGACAAATTGGATCAATGTTAGACCAAGGTATAATAAGACATAGTCAATCACCCTGGTCATCACCAATTTGGATAGTATCCAAAAAACCAGACAGCTCAGGTAAAATTAAATGGAGAATTGTAGTCGATTATAGAAAAATAAATGAAAAAACGATAGACGATAAATACCCCATTCCAAATATATCTGATTTACTTGACAAATTAGGCAGATGTCAATACTTTACGACACTTGACCTAGCCAGCGGGTTTCATCAGATTGAAATGGCCGAAGAAGACATTCCTAAAACGGCATTTTCAGTAGAACATGGTCATTATGAACATGTCCGAATGCCGTTCGGTTTAAAAAACAGCCCATCCACATTTCAGAGAGTGATGGATAATATTTTAAGAGGACTACAAGGAAATATATGCCTCGTATATATGGACGACATAATAATATACTCCACTTCGTTACAAGAACACCTAGTCAATTTAACAAAAGTTTTTCAAAGACTTCGAGATTCAAACTTGAAGATACAATTAGACAAATCAGAATTTTTGAAAAAGGAAGTAGCCTTCCTTGGACACATAATAACCCCCGACGGAATAAGACCAAACCCTGACAAAATTACAGCAATTAAAAATTATCCTATACCAAAAACAACTAAAGAAATAAAAGGATTTTTAGGACTCCTCGGTTATTATAGAAAATTTATTAAAGATTTTGCACGTATTACGAAACCATTAACTGTTTGTTTGAAAAAGAATGCAAAAATTGAACACACTTCTAAATTTATCGAATGTTTTGAAACTTGTAAAAATCTTCTAATTAATGAACCATTATTACAATACCCAATACTCTACTATAGAAAAAGAAATGTTAGCTATAGTATGGGCAGTAAAATATTTTAGACCTTATTTATTTGGCAGAAAATTTAAAATTTTATCAGATCATAAACCATTACAATGGTTATTCAGTTTAAAAGAGCCAAACTCAAAACTTATACGATGGAGATTAAAACTAGAAGAATATGACTACGACATTGTATACAAAAAAGGAAAATCTAACACAAACGCTGACGCCCTTTCAAGAGTGGATATTCATAGTATAACTACACAAAAACCTATCGAAATCCTAAACGGACATTTAGACACTCAAGATCCTTTTGACATAGACATAAATAGAACATTAATAAATAATTATACGGAACAACACCGTGAAAAAACTAAATTAATGTATGACCAACTTAATCACAAAATTACTCAAAGAAAAGAAAAGGTAATTCGAGTCAGAAACGAAAAGAGAGATCCCCCAATCAATTACGAACCCAGTACTAAAATATTTACCAAAACTACTGAGAAAAGAAACAAATTACTTCCCCGATTTGCCCCAAAAACAGTCAAATCTAACAATAAAGTGACAATTACAACAGTACATAAAAAGAATGTCAAACATAAAAAGAAAACGAGTTCTAACAGACAAAATTCCTTACAGGTTATCAACGACAACGTGTCAGAAAATAAAAATCCAGAACCTGGCGGACAACCCCGGTATACTACCCCTGAACCTGGGCCCAGCAAAGGTCCAAATTAGTCAACATGACTTTATTCATTATTATAACTTAACCCCTATAGCTTTAGAATTAGATACTTTAGAATATTACTATAAAAATATAACTAATACTATTTTTAAGTCACAAAATACTACTTTACATTGAAATAGCCTAGAAAATCTAGATAATGGAATTAATTATCAATTACAATTAGCACAACGAAAATTTCAAACCCTTTATCCTTCACATAGAATTAAACGAGGTTTGATTAACGGTCTCGGAAGCATAATAAAAGCAATTTCTGGAAACCTTGATCAAGCAGACGCTGAAAGGTATGATAAAGCCATAGAGTATCTCCAAAATAATCAGAAAAAATATCATTTCAAAAGAAAATCAACAAATTTCTCTAACCACACGTTTAATCGATAATTATAATAAAACTATAACTTCATTAACTAATAATCAAAAATCAACAGCTAAAGAAGTAGAAAAATTAAGTACGGTCCTGGACAAATTAGTATTTGAATTTGATAAGTTTATCTACATTCAAAATACCTTGAATCAACTAAATCTTTCTTTGCAATTAATTATTCAACTGTTAACTGATTTAGAAAACGCTATCACTTTTGCTCGAATCAGTACCTTACACAATAGTATTATTAAGGTAGATGAAATTAAAACAATTGTTGAGAAAATACTTCAACATTATAACCCTAAACAAATATTATACGTTGACAATGAACATTTACTAAAATATTATGACGTCATTTCAATTGACGCTTATTTTTCAAATTTTATGGTTGTATTTGTTCTGCATTTCCCAATTCTTCATCCTGAATCCTTTAATCATTACCACCTATATTCCATACCTACAAAAAACCTAACTACAATTATACCTCCTCTACCTTATCTGACAATAAGTAAGGAACTTTTCCAATATTCTAATAAAGCTTGCAAGAAGTTAGACATTACTTATCTGTGTCAAAAAGTTTCTCTACAACTTCATAGCAAATATCCAGACTGTATTAGCCGAATCCTTCAAGTCTCAGAAGAAGAAGCCCTTTGTCTCTATGTTCCAGTTTCAATCCATAATGTATTAATAGAAGCAATGACAACCTCTCATTACATTGGCATATTTCCGTCATCAACGAAAATTTCAACTCAGTGCTCAACAAGCAACATTCAAGTTCTACAAGGAGTTTATCTAATCGAAGTACCGCTAGGATGTGAATTCAGCACTCCCGATGAAAACTACTTCAATTCCAAAGAAATAACAGTAGAAGAACCACTTACTCTTCCGAAGATTCAAACAATTGCTCATTACCCCTCTACAAAAACCAAAACTATCAAGTTAGAAAAAATCCATCTAGACGAACTACAACGTATTCATCAAGAACAACAGCTTCTACAACCCTTTTCCTATGAAGACAGCTCTTCTTACATCACTTACTTTTGGACTCCCCCTGTATTTATCATTATAATAATTTGTATATGTATAATCAGGGGATCGACAATGTAATTGCAAAATATATCCTGGTATATTTCCTGGCTAAAAGTAAGTTTCACCAATTGTAGATGGCGGGACAGGCGGTCTTCTTCGATTTTT
>CAJUYH010005056.1:0-24588 GCA_910591685.1 Galerucella tenella
AAAAAAAAAAAATTCCCGAGGGCATCAGAGTAACACTAAATTCGACAATGAAAATAAAAAAAAAATAAAAAAAGTAGGATTTTGAAACATGCGATAAAAAGACATGACATACAAAAAATCCTTACCCAATTTTTCTATCAAACATCAACACAATCTGTACCTTTATTATATACATAAATATTTTTTCTTTTAAAAGGTCTCGCGACAATTAAGATTTATTCAATTCCCCCATACTCTTCCTTGATGATTGGACTCAATTTGTAATCAAGCATATGTATATCAACACAATTTATTTATTTAAATAGTATAAATATGGGTGAATTTGTTGTTGGAAAATCCAGAACTATTTTACATTTGAATTTGTGTGCAGCATTGACCTACTTTGTAATCCGGATAGGGGAATTGTGAGTGAATGTAAGTGAATGTATGTATGTGTGATATATAAAGAATGAGTGTGTGAGTGTGACCAGTGCGAGGGTGGCAAAGGATGAGGATACTGGCGAAATTGGGTTATGTACAGGGAGACTTTGGTCGACCTGGATCGAGCGACCTGATTTTACCTCCGCAAAGCCGATGTAACCCGGGCGAACCTGCCCCCCCCCCCCCCCCCTCATCCTCTCTCCCGGTTTTTATTTACTACCCCAATTTCAATCCCAATACGTGACAAAAAAAAATAAATTAGAAGAGAGAAATGTCGAGAAAAATTTTAACCTCTCAAAATATTGAAAAAATGAAGAGAAAAAAAAAGTGGATTGAAACTTTCTTTATATTTGTTATTATGACATTGGCAATATGTATAAAATAATTGTTATACTGTCCATATATAAGTGAAGACAGTAAAAAGTTAAAAAAGAAATATAGAGGAAGTAAACAAATTTTTTATGCAGATTAAAAAAAAAAAAAGGAGTGGATTTTTCTTTTTATTTATCACTATTGGTATTTTATGTTGGCTGCACGTGCCGGATTCGCGCCAGAATATACACAAATATACCGGCTTATGACACTATATATGCATATGTGTGTGGACACGTGCCGAGTTATACATAAGCACATGCATATAAAAAGAGAGCGTATATATGCGCGCGCACATATTCTACACAACGTCATATGGCAATGCATTCAATAAACGCTATAGGTTGTTTCAAATCTCTATTTCTTGTACCAGTTGATTGCGTTCACTCGATACCCCACACACACACACACATACACACATACACATTCTTTCCATACGCTGTACTCTCGCAACTGTATACCAATATACTTAACATACATCGTTGTATATATACATTCTCTCCACGTCAAAATTAACTTTCTCCCAGTTTCAGTTTAATTTTAAATTTTCTCTCTTACTCTCCTTTAAATTTACTCTTTTTTTTTTCCGTAGGCTTATATATTTTTTTTTTTGTTCATATATTTCATCACATGACACACGCACCCAACTAATTATTCAGGAAATAACCCAAGCTATATATATATACATATACATGTAAGTGTATTTTGTATTTATATACAGCTCTGAGTGAGAGCGAGAAAAGTTGGTTGAGCGAATGCGACCTATTTATTCTACGTGGCCCCCACAGTTACTCCGCACTCTGTATGCCGACGATTCGTTATTGAACATATATGTGTACACACACCACACACACACACACACATATATATATATATAAATATATATATATATATATATTTATATGTATATAAACACGTTGCTGCTGCATCGATCGACCTCGATCCGCTGGCCTGGCACCGAGCGACCCCGTAATTTTGTCACACCCTCTTTATTCCCCACCGAAAGACATCAACAAAACTCAAACATCATTCCATAACTATTTTCCACTACCGCCACCATAAATTATGCAAAAATATATATTTGTTTATATATATTTTTTGTTTTATAACATTGAAACTTTCTCTCGATTGTAAAACAACCATATTTCTCAATTTAAACTTTCAATTCATTACATTTGGATTTTTGTTTTTTTTTTTATCATGATGTGCTATCTGTGTTGAGAGGGGAATGGGTTTGAAAAAATATATTTTTTTATTTTTCCAGCCTATTTTTCAATTAATCTACATACATATATATTTGAGTTTTTTATTCATGGCCGTCTAGACGTTGAGCCATTCGTATACACTCTCAAGGATTCGCCAAGTTTGACAATGTCTATTGAATTGACGTAGGTCGCGCGCAATATATATATACATATATATATATATATATTTTCTTTTTCACATTTAAATGCGAATATAAATGTTTGTGTGATTGCGTGTATGTGTATATATTTATATACAGCATATTCTCATGTGTATCTATTTGAAAGTAAAGGAATTTTTTTTTTTTTTTATGACGATTCGCCGCGCGTAAGTATTTGGAAATATTCTCTTGATGGAGAATTTAGGTCAAACTCTCTGCACGCGTGAACCCGGAACGCGGCCTTAGCCCCGTTGTTTGTTCGCAATATAATGGACGCATATATGGTAAAGTATTCACTTGAAAAAACAGCAGTTATTCTCTCTCTCTCTCTCCTCTCTCTATCTATAAACAGGTAGACTTAAACACAAAATAGTAAACAGAATAATAAGAAAAAATAAAAAAATAAAATAATTGATATTTATAAGAGACATTTTTTTTTTTTCCAATGGCGGCGGTAGTGAAGTTGGTACAACTGTGTGATGGATAGTGGTGAATCACGTATATCGTTTTGTGATTGTGCACCTGACCTATATGCCATGGAAACTATTGATTGACCCAATTCCAACACGAAGCCGGCCGGCCGGCCGGCCGGTCGCCTTGCAGATATTCTGCCACAACCAAAACCTTTTTTCTCCCACTCACTCACTCATTCTCTCTTTCTTCTTCTTGCTTTCCCCCACTAGTTCTCTCTCTTGTCGCACTGTTGCATGAACGAGCCAAGTGTCGCATCATCGCGACCCAAATTACGTAATTTAACCTACTGACTCACTAGTTTCATGACGAATATTCATCAATTTATAAATATTTAAAAAATAATTTGCTGCCTCTCTGTTTATTGTTTTATATGGCATTGTAGTTTTTATGTGTCATTGCTCATAGATATTCATATATATATATATATATATATATATATTGTTAGAGTTGTAGAGAACAGTATAACAGAAGAGAAGGAAATGTTCAATAGGCGAATGCAACCACATTTCAAATTGAATAGTTGATAAATAAAATGTATTAATCATTGACTGAGGTCCAGGTATCACAATTTTACCACCAACTTCATTTTTAATTCTACTCACATTTATACAGCAAGGACATTTATATATATGTAAATACAGATAACAGTTATGCAATGCCATTTAAAGCAGCTTGGGCCACATAACGGTAATTTAAACTTGGAAAATATATTTAAATGTTTTTTTTTGGCGTGGAATTATTATTTTGTATGAGGTGGATCAAGTAGAAAAAAATAATAATTTTTATATGGATGTATGTATGGAGGATGTTTAATTTATATAATGTTTAAATATGAAATTTGATATTAAACTTACCCAGGAACGTGTGGTACGTCAATGGAGTGAGACGATGCACGTTTACGATCACCGGCCATGTCTGCCAGTCGTGCAAAGTCCGTGTCTTGGTCGGCTAAACGTGCACTCTTTCGTGATTCCAAAAGTCGAACTTCATCAATACGCTTTGTCAACCTCATTGTACCCTGAACATACGAAATAAACAAAGAAATTAATTAGATGAAATTTGCAGATAAGAAAAATTCATTGAACCGAATTTATTTGAAGGCCAATGCTATTTTTCCAATAATAATTATTTCATACATTTTTAAATTCGTATATATTTTTTTACTTTTTTCCTTTGTACGAGAAAATAAAAATTAATTTTACTGTTTCTATTATCGTGGCATAGTAAACTATTCATTCTATTTCTATTTCGCTATTTATTAAACATTGACTGTTCCAAGGACAGATAAATTTTCCTTTGTCTTTGTTTTATTTGGTCATCGGCTGTGTAATAAACATCTACATATTTGTATGGTTTAACAAATGGAAACAAAGGAAAAATAATTTTGAATGAAATCATACTCAATTTATTTTCTTTATTTTCATATTTTCATTTTATTAATGCATTTTTATATTTTATTTATTTATTCCTTCTATCATTCTATACACACACACACACACATATAGCACTTCCGCTTTTGTATTTATATTTTAGAGTGATTTAAAGGGCCAATAATAATAGAAAATTAATTATTTAATTGAATGTCAATAAAAATAAAATAAATTAGTAATAATTGTCAATATAAAACATAAATAATATTGTGTCTGTGTGTCGTGTTATATCATTAAATTTTTTTTTCTAATACATGAAACTTGCGTAAAACTTTGCCTTATATTAATATTGTTGTTGCCATTTATTTTTTATTCGCCAAATATTATTAAACATTTATACATACATGTGTATATATTTCAATCCAGACCGCGTGGCTCTTTTATTTTTATATACATATATATATACATGTAATTAACCATCGTATAATCATAAAACCAAGTGAAAGGATAAAGAAATAAAAATAAAGAATTAATATTGAAACAAAAATTCATAATATTATATATGTATATACTTTCTAAATAATTATTTGTAGCGAGATTTTATTCTCCATTTACATCAGCTTTATCAGTTTTATTTATATTTTATGTATATATTATTGATAATATATTTATAACTAAAATGTTAACAAGTTTATTTGTTGCAAAAATAAAGTAGTAACGCAGGGAAATGAAATTGATTTTATTCTTCTCTCTCTCTCTCTCACTGCCTCTTTTTTTTTTACGCTTTCTCTGCGTATTCCATGTATATTGCATATAAACACACACACACACACACACACACGTACACATAAATAAATATATATATATATATATATATATATTGCTTTCACTTCTTGCTATTGCAAAAAAATTCTTCCCTCCAAGGTCGTTGTGGAAAAGAAAATTTTTTTTTTTCGCAATTTCCTGCATTTCAACATTTTTATTTGATCACTTTTACAAATAAATCCATATGAAAAAATAAATAAATAAATAAATAAATAACAAAATGTACAGTAAAGGAAATGAAAAAAAAAAGTTGCCACATCAACAAAAGATAAAATAATACCGACGTCACTATCACGACATTGAATTGTTTTCATATTTCCTCCAATGAAATATTATAAATAAAATTTATATCTACATATATATATATATATATATTTTGTATGTCACCATACGCAACTGTGACGTGTACAAGCACATGCGCACAACATACACACACACACGCACATATATATATATATATATATCTACGTGACATTTTGTCATTCTTTTATTTTCTATTTCACTCTCTCGCCCACGCGGACTCGACATCGGAACGTTTATCATTAGGATTTGGTTAGGTCTATATACAACCGTCATACTTTCATATATATATATATATATATATATATATATAGTGGTGGTTGCATGGAAGAGTGTCTACTGTGCTAACGTCTTGATTTCTTGCACACGACAGAGAATTGTAGGTATATTCTAAGCCGGCCGGCGGTTGAGGTCTTGATGCCGGCCGGCCGGCTTTGCGCCGGTATTACTTTTCTCCTATATATATGTATATATATATATATACATTTACGGCCAGCTCTATCTTTGGGTTCCCGCGTCGTAACTCCGCTTGCTCAATCACCTTTGCAATGAGCAAGCTATATAATATATATATATATATATGGTGTGCTTTGCATCGTTGATACCATTTTCAGCATTTTTAAAATTCATTTTCAAATAAATACTTTTCAATACTTATAAATATATTTGTCGCTATTTAATTATTCACATTTTTCCGATTATTTGTTTGCAATGTTTATTGTGTAGCAGGATAAATTGTGAATACAATTTCTACGTACAAAATCATCAATTATTACGAAAAAAAAAAAATATATATTCTTTTTTGTCTATTCACTCGTTCGTTAAAATATATTTATGTATTTTTTTTTTTTTTTTCTTTTTTTTTTTCCTTCGCTTTACGTAAGAAATATGTAGAGAAAAAAAAAAAAAAGGAGAGATATAAGTGTGTGGATAGAGTGGCAAATCAGTTTTTAACGTGTGCATCAGTGCATGACACTGCTGTAAACAGTATATACACTGTAAATACATGTATATATGTATAATTTCCTCACAGTATGCATGTGTAAGAATGATAGCCGCGCCCAACAAGCTACCGCCTATATAGCGGTACCATAGTAGGCCATATTTATTTCACTCTTTTATTTAGTTGGCCCCTACACACTCACACACACACATATATATATATATATATATATGAATTAATTCATCTATTTAAAACAATTTTAATTGCACGCAATTATTGTTATTATTTCATTTTTATTTTATAAATTAATTATTAAGTGAAAATGCTAATTGAAGAAAAAAATTATGTTGCAGTTGATGGAAAATTTTATTTACTCTGTAACGAATAGTAATAATGAATTTATCGTGCGCATGCCTTATTTCTTATATAAATAGGTCACCTATTTACTCCACAATTTTGTGTGTGTGTGTGTGGGTGGGTGGGTGTGTAGGGAAGTTATATATATTTTTATATAAAACGCGAGGTCATGAAATAATAATAATGATATAATTTTTTTTTCATTCTGCATTTTTCAAGACTTGCAAAAGTAATCAACATTTATTTCCGTTATGAATTCATACACGTATAATGTTACATGTATAATTTTATTTCATTTTTTTGCTCGAGGCATTGCCGAAACAGTTATTTATACATTTTTTTACACTTACCTTGTGTTTTATTTTTTTTAATGTTTTTTTTTTTTTTTTTTTTTTTGTCTCTTTTATGTATTAATGAATGTAAAAAAGTATAACATACCTCTTGGCCATTAGGCGCAATAATCACATCAACCTCATCGAGATGTTCTCGGTGCTGAGTTACCTCTGCGTTAATTTCTCGACCATTGTATGTCAAATAAACTTTTTGACCCGCTACCAATCGTGCACTTGTAACTGAACCAAAACCAGGACCAATCAAATCACGATCTGAATATTCAGTGGTTGGCGATGGTGGTCGGCCACCGTTAATTAATGAATCAAAGCGCACTGAATAACGTGTTTTTGGTGTTATTCTTAAGCCAGATTCGGCAGTTGCTGACGCCGGTGTTTTAACTGCATGAATAACACCACTGTAATATTTTCCATCATTACCCGGTGCACAAACACGTGTACCAATAATACTACGTTTAGCCAATCTTTTACCAGTCGACATTATTGAAACACAATTTATTTATTTAATTCTATATAATTGATGGAAAAAAAATTTTTTTTATTTAAACACTTACACTTTTTATTATGTATTTTTTTGCTTTGTGGCGAAAAAAAATTATTATTGCTAAAAATATTATTGTTATTGCTGTTCATTGTATATCTTTATGTATATTATTTTAATTTGTTATTTGTCGGATTATAAAATAATGATCGAGAGAATAATAACAGCGTTGATAAATGAGAAAGAAGTGAAAACACCTTTTTATTATTATTATTATTATTATTATTATTATTATTATTATTACTTCTCCTTCTCCAAAAATATTGGGGAAAAAAGTAAAAAAAAGTAAAAAACTAAAAATCACCTTTCAAATTATTTTCACCATGAAACATTTCACACACTTCATTATTGAATAGATCCAATTCTTTTTCTTTCTTTTCATCAAATACCGATTCACACCCAATACATACAACTATGAATAATAAATAAAACACAAGAAGAAAAAAAAAAAAAAAAAAAAAAAAGGGGGATTTTCTTAAATAATAATACAAACACAATATCAATAATAATCAACACAATATTTATGAACACTAGACGTTTTATTTTCACGTGAAAATGGTTATTTAAACCAACAGCTGGATGAATACAATTCTTTCTCTTTTACTTTGATAATATATGTATACATATAGACATATATATATATATATATATGTAATCGCACTATACAAAATACACACAACAAGCGTCTTACAACATGTGACGCACAGCTGAGAGCGACGGACCGGGTGGAACTGAGCCAGGCCGAACAACCAAGCGGCTTTCACTGCGTCCTGCCGGCCGGTCGCCCGCGCTCACCCGGGAAAAACAGCTGATAGATAACAACAAAACCATGTGACCGCGGCCCCTCTATCTCATTGGCTCGTCATTTTGACCTACTTACTCCCATTGGCCAGGTCGCCGCCACCGAGGACATAAAGTGAGAACAAATACACATACAATACAATGATTCAAAGCGGGACAACGCGTGATATCTATACACTATACATAGTTTACATTTATGTATACATAAAAAAAAACCACCACTACAACCACACTTGCTACCACCACCACCACCACCACCACCACCACCACCACCACTGTCATAACTGCTCTGCCGCCTTCGCCACCACTCCGCAAGCAAAATAAAAGCGAAATATAAAGAATACGATGAGGAGTCTTATGACAATGAAAACACCAATAATAAACAATGGCAATTGATGATATTAAAGTAGAAGTTCTTTTGTAATTATTGGCTGTTGATATGTTTGTTTTTATAGTAATATTAATAATGATAATGATGATGATGTTGATGATGAAAAATTTGGTATTTTCCCAAATGCCGCATTTTAATTGTTACAATTGAATAGTAATTACTCGTAACATTTGAATTGAATTAATGCATTGAAAAATGAATATATACAATGTGTGTTTTTATGTCATCATCATCAGCTTGACAACAATAATGTCAACAACATTTTGTATATTACTTCACGCTGTCGATATAATTTACGTGAATACTCGATTAGATTAATAATATCTCGATTAATATTTTTTTCATTTAATTCAATTTAATTTTATAGCAATTAATTATATATAGAGTTTGTCATTGTATTGTATATTGAGCTGTCATAATGAATAAACGCATAGACAGCATCAGCAGCAAACAACGACCATTTTGCCATCAGCTGAGGGCGTCGAATGGTGACGACACAAAATACGAGTGGAATATCTTTAGTTAAAAACGTTTTACCGGCGTTGGTAAACGACCAAGAACACACAAACGCCAGAGAGATAAAATAAACGCAAAAGATGTTTCTCACACACACACACTCTTACACACAAAAATATTATACACTACGGATTATTCTTCCTGTTTATTGTATCATTTCTCCTCCTATTTACACATTATTTCGTCAATTATCCTGTACCAATAAATATTTATTATTGCAGAATAACTATGACAGTGGCATAAAATCAAAAATATATATATATATATATGTATATGAATTGGTTGCATTAATTAATTTGCATTGCATGAAAAATTATTGATAATATTCATGTACATAAGTAAATTTATATTGAGGATTAAGCTTTGATAATTTATTAAAAATTTTTGGGTTTTTGTGATGATAATGGATCTTTTCGTATTTTTATTTTATTGTGTATCAGGCGTAATTTAATGCAGACTTATGGCCTCGGTATGTCAGCTGGAAACACCAATGACGAAATGATAAAGTGACGATTGGAATATCTGTATTAGCGCATTGCCCCGCGGATTTTATGTCGCTATTCATTTCTTGTGCGCGCGCATCAGCAATAACCTATCCTTCCACACTGGTATTTCATATACCTTCTCTCTTGCTATTGCGTTTTCCCAAAGCGAACTTACTCACGCGATGATGACACACAGGCGATGAGGCCTTCCTCCTATGTATTCACTGTACTATTACTTCCTATCTTCCAATATATACACTGGCAAATGGATGTGTTGAACAATATTCCCTTCTACATTACATGGAATTTCCTCACTCACGTATGACGTTCTCTTTGCCAAGGAAGTAACATAAAGATCGAGCAAACACTCACTTTACCTATATATATATATATATATATATATTTATATTATTCCTCTGTTTTTCTACTCGCACTAGCGAAATTAATTTTTTCTTTCTGCTTACACTGTTTTAGTACGAGTACAGTTTATTTTATTGCTTTTTGTTTCTCTCGTCAGACTTTACCGGGAAATATGTCAATATTTTCCCACCTTCCTTTCCCTTCTTTTATACAGCATTTCGCATTTTCTGCACAGGTTTTTTTTTTCTTTTTCAAGTTACATTTTTATTTTTTCATGCTGTTTATAAGATACATCAATTGAAAAAATAAAATAGTACTAGCGGTATTTTTTTTTTTTTTACAGTAAATCGTATTCCAAGAAGCTAAAGATGTACAATCCAATAATAGCCAATACCTCGCACAAAAATATATTGAAAAACGAATAATAATAATAAATACATAATTCAAATAATCATAATCTACATTTTACCTTCCGGAATATTACATAGGTCATGGTATGTTCGATGCCAATGACAATTTTTAAAATCCAATTGTAATATTTGTTGCATATATGATGATGATGATGATGATAATAAATTTATTAAAATGTTTCGACATCTTTAAATATTTTATTATCATCATATCACCGTATCATTACACAGTATATTTTGACGCTAACTTTTGAAATGAAAGTGAATTTTACATTGACCTTTTTCCTCTGACGCAATTAAGCAAATCATTATAGAACTATTAGGCAAAGACATTCCATGATTAGACGTACTAATATACAAACACATTATTCATAATTATTTACTCACGCAGTCGAGCTGTATGCGTAAGCACAATGATGAAATAACAAATAATTTAATAGCAGTAAAATTGACAATTTCAAAATTACAAATACCCTAGAGTAATGAAAAAAAAACGACAACACAAATTACATCTGAGTAATAAAAAAAAATGGCCTCGATTTTTTATTGTTCTCTCCAACAAATAACGTTAAAATGCCATTTACAAGCAGAATATCATGTATATGATATTGTGATTCAGTGTGACATCATTGACAAGACACACTTTTAGAGAAAGTAACAGTTGATAACAATTACCCTTAATATAATAAATAGCACAAAGTATTTTTACATCGCAATATAATAAACAATTGTGACAAATGAACCATTTAAAAGTCATTACGATAATGAATAGGACAGTAATGAAATATCCATTATCAAAATGATCCTCATTGCATTATCTATCAATTTTTTTTTATATCAAAACACTCACAAAAATAATAATAATAAAAAAATAAAAAGAGCAAGATTGATAAGATTGTGATGGACAAGTACGCGCAATGGTTTCCGCTATCCGTTCACTTTTGTTATCAAAAATATATTAAATAGAATTAGTCATCATTTACAGTGTAGTATTCACTCATAAGCTGCACCGGCAAACTGTGAGGTTATGCACAATATAATCATTTGTATTAATTAAACACAGTTTAGTCATTTTATCATTGGCATATAAAATGACAAAGAAGACAAATAATCAATTGGACAATTGTATAAGTAGCATAAACGTAAGGCCAAAGTCAATCATTGTGCTAGTATTTTCAATATTATTCATCATCATGTGTTGCAATGGAATACAAAGTCTAAATAATCATGATGATTGCCCGGTTTATTGTACATGCTCTATTTGGTATCAGCTTACATGGGCATCATGTGCCGGCAAACAGCTCGTTAACGTTCACACAGGTGTGTCGGAAATGGTGCAAGCATTGGATTTATCAAATAATTCGGTTTCGAAATTGGCTGATTACGAATTTGTGGTAAGCCAAAAAAAAAAAAAAGAAGCAGAAGAATGAATTAATATTGTATAAATATATATATATATGAATATTGTTCAATTTTTCCATATATTTTCTTTTCAAATACGTCAGATAATTGGAATGAAAAGATTGAAATATCTCAATCTCTCTGACAATGCAATAAGTCAAATTGGTTTATTTGCATTTGCACAGTTAAATGAACTTATTATTTTGGATCTGTCACGAAATCATTTTAATTATTTGAATTCGGATACGTTTGCTGATAATAATCAATTGCGAATTGTTAAACTTGATGGAAATAATTTTCATTATGGTGTACCAATTCTCAATAATCCACAAATAACGGTTTGAAAAAAATATTATTTTACATTATATATATATGAAATATAATTGAATTTCATTGTGTGATTTCTATATATTTTTTTTTTGCATTAGCAATTGAGTCTAAGTCACTGTCAAATTAGTCATTTGCAATTAGGAATATTCGATGGATTGAAGCAATTACAAATACTTGATATCTCGTACAATATTATGATTGAATTGGACGTAATCATTGTAAAAGCACTCTCATCTCTCCGGACATTAACAATTGACCAGTATAAACACATAAATATATCATATAAATAATTAAAAAAAAAAAAAAACAAAAACGATGGAAAATAAAATAATATTTATTATTATTTTTATCTATAGAAATCCCTGGCTATGCAACAATGCAATGAATGTATTGCAATCATATTTAAATTCCAAATCAATTTCATACAATTCATCAATTTGCAATAAAACTAAATCGCATATAAATAGTAAAATTGTGAAATTTGAAAGAATAACATTGCAAAGTGATGGAAATGAACGTTTCAAAAATATAAATAAGAAAATTAATTCATTGCCAATGAATATAAATGATGGAAATAAGTCATGGAACGTTTCATTCATCGATTTACCAATAAACAAAAACAATAATAATAATAATAGTAATATTAATAATAATAATAATTGTACTGATATTTATAAATCATCAACAATAATGCCGTTATTACCAGTATTGTTGTTTGTTACCGGTTTAATTATTGGATGCGCTTTTGGTATGATAATTATTTATTTATGGTTGGCACGAGAACAATCGAATAATTTATCGCAACGGCAATTTTCATTGTTGGACAACATGGCAATACAGAACGATGAACCATTACCAACATATTGTGAGGTTATGTTACATCAAAATCTCTATTCACATATATAAATTAATATATCCAATGAATCGTCAAACTCAAAACAAATTTATTTACAATATAATATTTTTATATACATATATAGCACTCGAATAATGAATAAAATGACTATTTGAATGGATAGATTGAATTAATTTTTGTTATTTTTACCCATTGCTATTGTTGTGTGGCTGCGACATTATTCGTATGAATATTTTGTGCACTATCCATTGGTACACTTTTATATCCCAGCGCAGCGACAATTTCATCTGCAACTTTGTGATTATATTGTGTACCACGTATATCACTAATAACACTTGCTTCATTGCAACTATTATCGCCATTCTGAATTAAATTCAATGGTAAACTCATTTTAATGTCATCAATAATGCCATTGGTTACGTGTATTGTTAAATTAAGCAACTGATGCAATTCGCTGGAATTTAATGTTGATTTATTTGTTGATGATGAGTTTGTTGTTGTTGATGTGGTTGTTGATGGTTTTGTCGATAAATTTGCAGAAGAATTTAATGGAACTTTTAGTAAGCGATTGACTGTAAATTTCGGGGATTTCCCATAATTCCACTCCCACGATTTAAACTCATCCCGCAATTTATTGATGCCTGAAATAATTCATTTTAATTATTTAATTATTGAAACATTATTATTTGCATTGGTAATTATATAAATAAAATTTGGACTTACCTGGAAACCATTCTTCCGTTGGATTTATCATTTGGAATCCTTTTTGCTGTTGCACAAGATCATTTCCACCGTCAATTAATGACTGTGCATCAGTACGAAGATATTCCCAACCAATTGCACTCAAAAGAATATCCATACGAATATGTGGATGAACGTCAATTAAATTTCTCACTGGCGAGCGAATGGACTCGGTAGCATTTGAAATAATTCCCAACTTGTTTATATATAAACATTGAATAATCGTTAAAAAATAAAAAAACAAGAAAAAGTAAATTAAACATTTATATATATCATAAAATTTCCACTCTATAAAATTCACCATACCTCTTTTTTCTCCAGCGCAAGACTTAAATTGGTTTTATTAACGTCAACTAGCAGCGTACAATGATGATAAGCATTTGGTCGTCCTAATTTTGCTGCTGTCCCAGATATTTTATAATTGCCATTAACAACAATATCTTGGCGCGTATTTATATTACATGCTAGGCCCCATTCTCGATACAATGCCCGCACAATTATTTCCAAATTGTATCGTCTATTGTAACGTTCGCGTGTTGTAAAAAAACTCATATTCAAATTTCCCGCGTCGTGGTAAACAGTGCCGCCACCGCTATTGCGTCGTGCCAACTTCACGTCATTATCCTCTAGTGCTTGTGAATTTGATTCGTTCCATGGATTCTGATGGCGTCCAATCACAACACACGGATTATTCCGCCATAATAACAGTAAATGATTTTTTTTCATATCATAATTACGATAGAACCAATCTTCCAGCGCCAAATTTGTATATATATCATTTGATTGTGATATCAATACAGTTTTCTTTATTCTATTGTTATTGTTGCTATCAGTAATGTCAATGACATTATTGTTGCTATTTGCTAATGTCCATTGGCAATAGTTCAATGTATTATTGCACGATGAATTGAATATTGTCAATAGTTTTCTATTTGCTATTGCGATATTTCGTGCAATCATCGACATTCTGTATTGCAATTTTTCCTTTTTGATTTTATTATTATTCAAAGGCTAAATATTATTCCAACTTTTGGAAAAAAAAATTCAATTCAGTCTTACACACATATACATACATATATATATATATATGCTCGTAAAAAGTTATTGCTTCAATATATCACTTCACTTTGAGTCAGTCTTTATGAATATAATTCCAATAATTTTCTCTACAATTTTTATCTATACTATTTGTTTTTTTTTTATGTAATATTCAATGAAGGCAGTGTGCGGAGTATTTTTTCTCTTTGCTACTCACAAATTTCCGAATTTGCAAATGTGCACAGAAAACAATTCAAAAATTAGGAATTACTACGTTTGATTGGCTGGCGGTAATTGAAATAAGATAATCGTGAAGGGCAATTGTTTGATGTAACCACTTCCACGTTTGATCCAGGGTGTTAATACGGTAGCGGATACCCAAACAATCACGACTGTAGTCCTTTAGCATTCCTCTATGTATGACAGATCGAGAAAGAAAAACCTAACCCAACTGTTTGTTCTCTATAATATATCAATCAACAATCAAATTGTTTCGTTTATTCATCTATCGATTTAGTTATATATTTAATTCACTATTTTATAAAATAATAAAGAGTATTAATTGATATATATATATATATATGTACTTTAAATTTGAACACTTATTGCCTCGATGACACGAGGGATTTTGAGGTTGTGTTGATCTTGCGATTATTATTTTTCCGTTTTACTTTGAAACAGTTGGATTTTATTATAGCATTATAATTTCAAATGCGTAATTAACTTGACGGTATTTAAATGGACACAATTGCTCTGATGGTGAGCCCAATGAATAATCAATAAGTTTTCCCAACAATTCTTATTATATATGTAGCTGATGTGACGATGCAAGTAGACGGGATAATTAAAACTGAATGCAATGTAGTGGGGAAAGTTTGATGAGGTTATCACACTCTTAAGCGCAAAGTACAACTGATGTGAAGTATGTTGGATTATTCTACTTTTAAATACATTGTATATACAATTAATTGAATATTTTGTATCGCATATAATTACTTTAATATATTTTGGAAATTTACTTGTCTGCCAATTTCCATTACATAACCTCTCTTTTTTTTTCACTTTTCATCACGTAGTGATAAGAAAATATCTGTTTTGCCCGATTTTTCAAAGACCAAAATGTGGCATATAATTGCATTTTTCTACAATAATAAACAAATTAAATAAATGAACTCGTAAAAATAGTTAGTATTATTTTTTATTCTAATGCAACTGATGAAAATATTTATTTTCGATTTATTGAAAATAGTTCACGTTCAACACTTGAAAACAAATATTTATATATTTGTTTAGATATTAATTATTGAATTATATTTGTAATTTATTATATAGATAGATTTATTCGGAGAATGTGAAAATTGAACAAGTTGGATTTGTTGCTGGAGAGCAATGTGGCTATTAAGGTCAATTTGATAAGAAAACATTTTCTGTGGTCGTGTTCCCTCCCGCAATCATCAATCGCGTGACTCTTCGCGGGTATTTTCATTATAATTATACGCGTTGTATTAATTTATTATAAACTGCCAATATAAATTGTATTGAATAAGTCGTGTGAAATTGTCGGATATTATTACCTTATTTCTTTTATTCTTATACACTTAATTTTTTAATTCCACAGATTTTTGATTTTCATTTGTTGGTCACTATCTGATTGATTAAATGACGATGATGATCCTTAACCTGGGATTCATTGTATCTACTGTATTTTATAATTACAATTGATGATGAATAATTGAATTTTTTAATATGAAAACAAAAAATTTAGGCCAAATTATTCGCGATATTTTCAATTCATTATATATATATATGCTTCTGTACATACAGCAGTTGTTTAAGCATATTTATTCAGTTTATTGACTCTATTGTTCACGTAACACATCCGATAGACTGATTACAAGTAAAAAAAAAAGGGGCTTTCCACAGCAAACAAATATAAATGTTGACCTCTACATTCTCATTTCAATTTAACATTAATCTCAATTTCACCTCTATTGTATAATACCAATAAAAATATGGCTGTTGATTTATCAGTAACAAAATTATCTTTATAAGTAAAAAAAAAAAAAAAATGTTATAGACTGCATGAAATAGTAATAATATTTTTCCTTCTCTCTCACTTGTAATATGTTAAATTCAATGATTTAGCAATGAACGACAAAATATCCTTATTCTCGTCAATCTGTAACACAAAAAAAATCCAACACCGATAGAATAAAAATCAGTTTAATATTATATGTATATATATATAAACAATTAATTTTATCACTCACAACTTTGGACGTTGGTTTTCCTCGTCCATGACCGGCTTTAGTTTCAATTCGCGCCATAAGCGGATTAATTTGTTGCGGCAATTCACCCAATGTACACTGCAATGTAGCAATCATCTTTAACGTATGCAATGGCACAACAAGATCATCATGATCTGCTGTTAGCAACAATGTCGCTGGATATTGTCCACCATTATCCGGCACTTTAACATTATGCAATGGTGAATATTTCAGCAAATTTTTGAAATCCTTTTCATTATCTACACTGCCATAATCCGAAATCCATGCATAACCCACTGTAAATCTATGGAATCTAAACATGTCAGTGACAGGAACAGAGGCAATAGCCGCGCCAAATAAATCTGGCCGTTGATTTATGCAAGCAGTCACCAATAATCCGCCATTGCTTCCACCCTGAATACTCAATTTATCCTTAGACGTGTAACCATGCTCAATTAAATATTCGGCCGCACATTGAAAATCATCAAAAACATTTTGTTTATTCATTAAACGTCCGGCATTATGCCAAGTCTCACCGTATTCGCCGCCACCGCGAATATTTGCAATAACAAATATACCATGAAAATGTTGAATGAATACCAAACGTGTTATGCTAAATATTGGCTGTACACTTATATTAAAACCACCATAACCATAAAGTAATGCTGGCATTGTACCATCCAATACTGAATTCACTCTTGATACAATAAACATTGGTATTTTTGTACCATCTTTGCTTGGATAAAATACTTGGGTTGTTTCATAGGCTTTTGGATCAAAATTCTTCACTTGTATCTCATGAAATATTTTTGGCTGCTGATTGTCTTCGGATAAATCAACATAATAAATAATTCCCGGTGTTAGAAATGATGTGAATTGATAAAATATTATGGGACATGTGCGGTCTCCGCCAAAACCTGCGACTGTGCCCAATCCAAGTGGAAATGTTCTGATATATTGGCCGGTTTTTAAATCGTACAATTCTAAAATGTCTTTGACATCTTCACTGTAGCATATCATCAATTGATTATTGTTCACGGCTATCGCACAATCCAATACACGCTTTGGATCATGTGGAATTAAATCTGTCCATTGGCTCTCGTCATAATTATCAAAATCAATGCAAATTAAACGATAATTTGGTGCATTTTTATTTGTACGAAATATCATTTTTGATTTGTCATTTGTTACGTATTCATAATCCGCCTCGAATTTATCAATTACTTTTGTCAATGACAATTTTCCAGTGATATTCTTTGACGAATCGATTTTTGTAAAGTACAATAAATTGTCGCGACAATCTTTCAATGGCATTATTAATAAATATTCACCGCAATCTGATACGTGAGCGCCAATTCGCCATAATGGCTCCTCTGGAAATTCAATTACGACAATATCATCGGATTGCGGTGTACCAACACGATGATAACACAATTTTTGATTTTTAATCCCAGCTGTATCCGAACCATCCACAACACCCATTTGTTCCAAATACATTCCATAAAAAATACCAACATTATCGTGGGTCCATGCCAACGGTGAATACTTAACTTTTTGCAATACTTCCGGATACTTTTCACCTTCAAATCAATTAATAATTCATTCAGTAGAAATCATTTTCAAAATAATCCATCAATTTTTTTTATCACGAGTAATGAAATTAATTTTACCTGTTTCAGCATTGATAAATTGAATGGTATTCCATTCGGCGCCAGAGTTTGATAAACCGTAAGCAAATATTGTACCATCTTCAGTGAACTGTGTACTTGAAATTGCAATTGTTCCATCGTCCGACAATAAATTTGGATCAAAGAATATTTTTGGTTCGGATTCAATGCTATCTTGAACATGTAAAATACTTTGATTTTGTAATCCAGAATTTTTATAGTAATAAAATTTATCGCCGTGCTTTTTCGGGCATGTATATTTTGGAAAGTCCCATAACTCCTTCAAACGTTCACCAATTTCACTTGAATGCGAATATGAATCAATATATGGCCGTGTTATTTCATTTTGTGCATCGATATATGCCATTGTGTCTGGAGTTTTTGGATTTTCCAGCCATCTATACGGATCCTTCACCTACAAATATCAATATTAATATTTACAGAAATATTGTTTTAGCGTTATTTGTAAATTCAGTTAACCTCAATTCCATGAAAAGTGTCGACACACGCGTCATCACTTCGCACTTCTGGATACGAAAATCGTTTAGACATAATTTTTTCAATTAAATCTGACCAGTTTATTTAATTATTCTCTAATTGCTCAATTTAATATGACACTTTGCATATAACAATACTTTTTTTTTTTTTATATTATATTTATTGGATTCTGTATAAAAATTTGTGCGAGATCACGCATAGTGTATTTCTCTCTCTCTCTCCCTCTCTCTCTCTCACTAATTCCTTTCATTTTCATTACTTAATTCAGATATCTGCCGTAAAATGAATTTGGCGACACTTGTCGGATAAAAATTGAGTTGGTATCACTGCAATTATATATAAAATTCCGTTTTATCAACAGTACATAATACATGGAGTATAGATGGTGACAAAATGGCGGAATAAAATCAATACAACAGTATGACATTTAGCATTGCATTATTACATATATACACATAAACATATATACATACATAGAGAGTAAATGTAGTGAGAGAAATCAATTTTATTTCAAGTTAATATAAATAATAGTGTTACCGATGAAAAATAATTATACTCCAGTGTAGTTAACGCCTATGTTTAATTAATCAACGACATTAATTGTAAAATTAACAGTGAAAAAAAAAAAAAAAAAATCAACATTGTGGACAGTTTATTTTGATTTTGTATTAAATCTCAATGATACAATTACTCTATTTGTCTTTTAAATAGAACGAAAAGAGAAAAAAAATGAATAATTTTAATGGACAATTGGTGAACAATGCACTGTTGAATTATTACAATAAATAATCCCAATGACGATTATTGTTGCGATATTTAAGTCGGTGTTGATTTTAAACACGTAAAAGTATCAACACCATTTATTATTAATATGAATAATCACACTTCTTCAGTATATTATTAGGATAAATATACACGAGAATTAACCTTTGAACACGTGTGTGAATAAATATAATAATATTAATAACAAGTAGAATATTATTGTTGAATAATTGATGGGAATCTATTGAATGTCCTAATTGTAATATGGACTTTTTTTTAATGCTCATATTGGCTGTGATTATATTTATATGTGGTATAATATGTACGTTAATAATCGAATTTTTTATATTAAAAAAATATTTGGAAGCTGGACCAAAAGCAGATCCACCAGAGAAACCATTATTATATGGAAAAGCCGAATTACCTGATGAATTAATCAATGAAATAAAGGAAGACAAGAAGAATTTTAATAATTCATCGCCACGTATACACCACACATTTTCACAGGGAAATGAAAATTTAGCCATCAATTTAACACTACAATTTTTATTTAATGAATTGAAAAATGCTGAACGTGTGCGTTTATGGCTGTATAGAAAATTGAATAATGAATTTAAGGAGTTGCTAACGCAAACGACAACTGGAAGATTATTCGATAGCGTTCAGGTAACTTGAACTCACTTTTCAGTTATAATAATAATTATATCTAAATGGATAATAGTAAAAATTTATTTATTGAATTGATTTCTTTTTTGTTTTTTCGGGTGTAAAGCTGCGAGATTTGAATTTGGGAACGCAATTTCCAACAATTAAAGGACTTGAAGTTGCTGATGCTGTGATTGATCGTGACACCGGATTGTTAGACACATTGGATTTGTCATTAGATTTACATTATTCCGGTAATTTTCAATTGTCAATTGATGTGAAAATGTTGTTGGGTAAAACGGCATATTTATCATTGCAAGTAAAACGAATAAGCGGAAAAGCGCGTTTACAATTTACACGAATACCCTATACTCATTGGTCATTGAGCTTTTACAATGAACCAATACTTGAATTGGAAGTGCAATCGCAATTTCAAGGGCGACAATTGCAACCGCAAATTGTATCATTGATTATTGGACAAATACGACGTGCAATAAGACGTAAACATACATTGCCACGATATAAAATGCGCTATAAGCCATTTTTCCGTCGATTAAACGACGAAGATATCGATTTATCCGAGGTATATTTAAAATAATTACAATTATAATAATAAATTATTAAAAAGTTAACTGTGTGAAATATTGAAATGGATTTGACAACAATTGAATTATTTTTTGCAGGTTGCAAGTTCACAATTGACACCGGGTCTTCTTGAAATTGTTCTTGTTGAAGTTGCACGTTTAAATTTATCCCAATACAATTTAACATGCGATGATCCATCGCAAATTGAAATTTATTGTACAATATGTGTGGATAGTACACCATGGGTCTATTTAATTCAATATGGTGGTGTGCCATATATGATTCTTGATTTAATTATAAGTAAAACAACATCGCATCAATTTGGTGTTGTATTTAAACAGGAAATAATACCGGAAATTGGCCAGAATTGCGTTATTGTTGAAACTATTGTTGCTGGCAGTCCGGCGTCTATTGCTGAAATGCGTAAAGGTGATATTTTAGTTGCTGTTGATGGGAAAAAAATATCAAGCATGAATCAAGTTGGTAAATTGGTGAAAAATGCAGCGCAAAGACGTTTTATCATTCGAGTTGAGAGAAAGTATAGCAAAATTGATAATGAAAGGCACTTAAATATTGATAAAAAAATTAGTAATAAAGATGATGAGCATGTAAAATATTCGGATTTGAAGGATCAATATGACAGTGAATCGTCAGTTGGCGCATCAGATCGCGGTGATAATATAGGAATTAAATTGTTCCGACGTCGTAAATCAAGTGTACAAACAATGGACGACAGTGCGCAACAATTAACTGAACCATTGTCACGTAGAATTTCAATTGTTTCGAATTATTCATCGGGCTCAAGTAGTGGCGCAGTTGCCACCGATGATTTTTCATCATCGCAATCACTTAATAGTATATATTCAACGACCAAAGAAATTAATTTTGCATCGTCAATAATATTTGATGAGACGCGAACATTTCAAATTGATTCCGAGCATCAATATTTGAATATTGGCGTGTGGGCACGACATCGCGCCGCCGATTTTTCACCGAAAATATTGGGTTATATAAATGCACCAATAAAACTTATATTGGCCCAGTGTTCAACATCAACAACCGGCCATTATCTCAAATCTCATCCATTACTACCACCCGACACTGGTAAATATCAATTATCACACTATATATAATGATATTTTATCAATTATTTCGTGTTTATTTATTTATTAATAATTTATCATTTCATTTTGTTAAGCATCATTTGGCAATCTCAATTCAAAATTGCACGGATATTCGGGCTTTGATCCAAGTCTATGTTATGGCGATATATTATTGTCTTACGGATGGGTGTCAATTAATAGACACCGTCGAAATACAAGCCATGACATTAATAAACGTGAAATGGAAGTAATTAAAAATGCGCCGAGTGTCGGCGGCGATGCAGTAGATAAAAAGTATCATGACTTTATTCGTACACACTTTCACCGCGCTACACATTGTGATTTTTGTTCGAAAAAGGTACTGATATATACATATATATATATTTATTAAATTATTTGTCACATTTCATATTTATATTTAATGATATTATTTTTAAAAATATTACATTTGCAGATATGGTTGAAGGATGCGGTTCAATGTCGCGATTGTGGAATGGTGTGTCATAAAAAGTGTGAAACACGTTGTCAATCATCAGGTGGTGTTTGTGGGGCTGAAAGTTTAACAAATTTGGCATTTGAAGCGGATGAAATTGAAATGAATTCAATGACAAATGTGGCGGCGGGTTCAACTGGCGAAATAGGACCTGAAATATCATTGACAAGTTGCGAAGAGAATGTTCAGGTACTGAACACATAGTCCAAACACTTCCATTAATTTTTATATAAATTAGAAAAGTGAAATACGCGAAAAATACAAAAATATTGGTTGAATTTATTAATACACTTTCAATTTCATTCATGTATTAACATACAATAGTATTCATTCATTTATTTATTTATTTATTCACTTGCTTATTTTATTTGTTGATAATATTTCAATATATATTCATTCCAATATTTTTAATTTATCATACAATAACAAAACTAAAAAAAAGAGTAATAAAAATGAAATCACAGCCATTTATATAGATTTTAATGTAGATATAATAATTTTATTGACAATGGGCGATAAAAAAAAGGGGGTGACAGAGACGAAAGTGTAAATATTAAAAATAACAAATTAATTTATGTAAATATAAATTATAAATAATTAAAAAAAATTAGTTGAAAGAAAAAAGCAGCTATAAAAATATTTCATTTACTTCTTTTACATTTTTATGTTCAATCAATCAATCAATTATTTATACTCATTAATATTTTTTTTCTCTTCTTTCATCTTTATTTGTTGTATTAATTTCAATTGTCTAATTTATCAACAATAACAACATAAACAGAAAAGAAAAAAATTTCATAATAAAGAAAATAGGACAAGTGTGAATGTGTGATCGATTAATTAGGGGATGATGGCGGTGAAGGCCAGCATTGCGAATACACTGTTGGGCCTAAAAAAAGCCGGAAGCACCAGCTGTTTGGCACCACCAACGTCCGGTGCAAATTTAGGATCGTCACGGAGTCTTCCGCCAAGTCCGTGCTCCTCGCGAAAGGTATATATATATATATATATATATATTGACTGGAAATTTATTAATGTCAGTACACATCTTATTAAATGTCACTGGAACAAACAAAACTCAGTAGATAAATATTTATTTATTAAAAAAAAAAATTAATCCGTTTTTTTTATATGAAATGAAATAGAACTCGCTGGTTGGCGGTGGATTGGGAATAAGTCCAGATTTATTGGAAGGCGCTGAACAAAGTGTCGCAACACATTTAATTGCTGGTGAATTCGATGATGGTTTGATGTCACGAGCCAAAGAGACTGGAAAATTTTTATACAAAACATTGAATGCTAATGAACGAATCGATAAAATTAATTTTATGGTAAGCAGTCATACAAGTCATTTATCTTTACCATTATAAAGATAATATAAATGAATATATTTATACAGATGGGAAAATTGAAGACTGCATTGGATGCTGAAACTACCTCAAGAACGGAGCTGACAAAAATAAATGATATTGATAGTGGAAAATTAATAGCACAAAGTGATTTACGTGTGCAAGCATTGAGCGTATTATTATTGCACTATTGTGCGGGTTTACAACATGCACAGGAAACTTTATCTCGGCCTAAAGCACATGGAGATTAATTAAAAAATTCGTTTATTCGCGTAATTTTATTGTGCAATTCATTAACTGAAACGGTCAATACTCGTAATATTATACCGATTATATAATAAAAATTATATCAATAATAATAATGATAATAGGCACTAGTACGTCAACTATAAATTAAATAACTTGCTCATATTTAACCTACTAAAGTCAGAAATAATACAACAATGTATTATATATATATATATATATATATGCATTTTTTTTGTTATATACTTGCGCTTTATAATCTTTTTGATATATTTTTGTGTTGTTAT
>CAJUYH010005057.1:0-24585 GCA_910591685.1 Galerucella tenella
TTTGTTCTATTACACCAAACGATATGTTACCCAATGCTCTTAGAGAATTTTTATACTTTTATAAAGTTGAAGTTATCAATGATTTAAATAAATAATTATTGTTATTGTTGTTTTTTATTATATGTTACTTTTAAGTCACCCGGTATACGTTACTTTTAACTATATTTCAGTAATATATAAAGACGCTATCAGTTAACCGCGGATTTTTATATTACAAGATTAGCGCTCCCGCTGTTATCATCGCAACGAATCTGTCTCGATTACGTGCGTGATACCTTACATTGATAAAAATCTCTTTTTATTTATACGTTATACTTTTATGTTACAAGATTAGCGAATAATAATGGTATATATAATTTTTTAAAAACCAAAAGACTTTTACCGACCTGGTATATCAGCGCTCCCGCTGTTATCATCGCAACGAATCTGTCTCGATTATTTATTATACTTTTATATTACAAGATTAGCGAACGTCTTACAATTTTTAAATAATCAAATTAACAATTAATATCATCGCTATCAACACTACCTCATTTTAGTATTAGATAACAAAGTTATCTGGTACCCGAGTGGGTAAACTCGAAGTCCGCGTCGTCGGCGATGCAAGTTCGAGCCCTCCCAAAATTTTTTTCAAATAATATACCATATAACTTTACGCATGCGCAAAAACGAAGTCTCTCTCTCTCTCTCTTACACATTGTCTCGCTGCTCTCTCTCTAACACACGGTTTTCCCTATTTCTGTAGTCATGCATACGTTGTTCATCTACTACCAATATTGTAAGCAACGAATTAACGAAATCATTAGTACCACCACATCCAAAAATTTCACAAAACGTGGGTATGTTTTACTTTGAACACATGCGCAATTGAAGAAAACACAAATTACTGCGGTATTGCGTTCACAACACGACACCTTGAGTGTAAGAGTTATAACTCCTTTTGTTATCTCTCATTCCAGTTAAGCGCGAATTATAAACTAATAACATCTTTATTCGAATAGTTTCATCTTAAAAGATAATTTCAAGCAGCAAATATGTTAAGGACAATCACCTGGCTATACAAAATTATGTTGCGCAAGTTTTTGTTGAACTACTATCCTTGGATTTTCAAAATATTTGAATTTTTCCATAATGGAAAAAGTTATTAACCACTTATGGAGAAACTCACATTCTCAATTGGCTGGGAGAAGCAGCAGTTGTCAACTTCACAGCTAGTAGTGGAAAAATAAATCACAATATATATATTTAATTCAATGGAGAGAAAAAAGTATAATCCTCTTGATCGAAAAATGTTGGGACTTTGCAGAGACTGGTATTGGAAGGGTTACATGCAAACGATAGCAGCGAATACGAATAAGTCTATGTAGAAGAACAACAAAAAAATAAAGACAAAGAAGAGGAATGGTCGAGTTGCGATGAAAAAGGAGGTCAGGTTAATTGAGAATATTTTCGGCTCACTGGCGGTTCTCTCATGAAACATTTTCTAATGATTCCACCTTTTCAACTGAATGTACGTTTTGACAACAAAAATGTTATTCTACCCTAGAACAGGTATTACACGTTTGATGAGGAAGCCGGATATCGTAACATTCTACAATCAGACGAAATTGGGATTTGATGTGGTCGAAAAATTGTGTGCTGCGGTGTAACTACAAATACCAACGGTTAGTCCATGACGATTTTAAATCCATTGTTGAGCTTAGCAGGCATTAATGCTCACATCCTTTACAGGGAAAATGATATTGATAGATGGACAAATAAAAATTTTTATGAAAAAAATAGCTTCGTGGTTAAAGAAAAACCATGTACGCAAAGGTCAAAAACAACTTGCTCACCTAAAAATTTTCGAGAACGGACCATCACATTCAGGAAATTCACGGAAGCGATGCTACATTTGCGTAAGAAAAAAATAACGCATTACTCAATACAAATGCATGGAGTGTAATAAATTCATTTGCAAATAAAGTTTGCAGAGTTTCTGCTGAAAAAATGTAACTTCCCATATTACGTTTGCTGTTTTTTTTTCACATGTTATTTTGTTTCCATTCAATGTATGTAAGTAATGGTCCCTCATACTCCATGCGAGCACCGATCGTATAAAAATTTGCGAGCCAAACAAAAGGTTAAGTAGTTTGGGGAGATGGAAGCTGGAGAAAACTGGTGTAAGAAATTTCATTTTAAGGCTAAGGCTGGAAATGTGGCCAAAATAAAGTGGTCCCTTATTATTTCAATTCACATATCAACAGGAAAAAACATATTGATTGAAAACGATGCTCCATAATATTGTGCAGAAATTGTCTGTCCATGTATGATTATTATAAAAAGTCATGATGGATACTCATCTGAAAACAAAATGTTTTTCAGGATTCCATTGAGTGTCGTCTGTCTTCCAATAACAAAATGTACTTAGCTGAACCAAATCCCGACGTAAAAAAATTGGATGTGGTGAGGATACTACTGCTGCTCTTTAAAAAGTCGCCACACTGCGTAACTGATATTTGAGAAAATTTTCCAGTGCCTGTTTTTGGGTGTTGATTTATTTCATCCAGAATATCTTGTTCTACCGTTATATTTCTAGCTGTTGGAATGAACAGTGTTGGTGGAAACTTTTTGTAAACTTCAAGTTACCGATAAACGTTGGTGAATACGTGGGATTAACTCTTTGCGGATATTTTTCAGTATGAAGACGTGTAACTTCTAGAGAAATACCATTTGACCAACCATACATGAAACGCGTATGATTAATTTCAGTACTTGTATACAGATTAAAAAAATGAGAGATGAAACTCGTATTTTGACAAATCAACACAAAAATATCAAATTTCAAACCTACTAGTAAACTTCAATTTGTATATCCATCAACAAGAAAATTTGACATCATCTTACTTAAGCTCAGAACATTTAGTAGACTCAAATTATTCACAAAAGTGACACTAGTCTACTATTGCATTGTTAAGTATGACAGAGAAAGTTTTGATGTTATACCTAGAGTATTTATCTTCACTATTTGACATTACCTATTCAAATTCTGGAATGTCCTTTGTCATGAAATTTGGTAATAAAATTCCTGGTTTCTACACAAAATGTTAATATTAAATTATATTGGATCCGTAATTTTAGGTAGGTGAGATGGCATTTCCGATGAGGCCTCGTTCATGTTGAATGGTACAGTTTACAGTTTATGCGAGAACATAAAACACAAAGACCTCCAAAGTAAATGTTTGGGCAGGATTATTGGCTCCACTTGGTATTTAGATTTATCAAGGTATCGAATAGTTCCTGCAATAAGGAATGCAGTTAATAACAATTTTCATCACACTTGGTTTCAGCGGGATAGTGCATAACCAAACTTTGGTGCTGCTGTTCGAAATTACTTAAATCAAGTTTTCCAAGTGGCAAGCCAGATCTCCCGCTTTATCGCCAGACCATTTCTTCTGGGGATATCTTATTTAATGTACACACTGTATCCCAGCTTACAGCATGACGTTCTTTGTACGTAATTCTTTCGTCACCCATTACGTTGTTTTGACTTATTGGATGACGTAGAATCGACTAAAATATGACGTGAAAATGTCACAGCCCTCCTAGTCACCTAATCACGTTAAATGACGTCATCGTATGACTTAGAATAGATATGTTTTATCGACGAAATTGTACCGTATTATTACGTTATTTTACGACGTCATTTTATCAACCTATTATGAGGAATGTATGGATTTTGGGACAGAACAAAAACCAAAAATATCAATACCCACAAGTTTATTTGTATTAAATATTACAAGTAAAAAAAATAAATAATAGGTACGTACCTATTTCTACAGAGATATTCATCAAATGAAAAAAAACATTAAGAAAATAAATAAATAGAATGAATAAAAAAATAAATGACATTTTTACGGATATTTATCAAATGATAATAAAGCAGAAAGAAAATAGAAAACATTTTTACAGAGATATTCATCGAATGAAAAAACAGTAAGAAAATAAATAACACTCCTACAAAGAGATAGGTACCTATTTATCAAATAATAAAAAACCGTAAAAAATAAATCATTCCCACATCCAAATTTGTATTATGAAAAAATAGTGTGTTTAAAAGAACTGTAGAGAACTCTGCTCCGTTTTCAAGTGAATGAAAAAGTGGAAACGCACAACGTTTGCTGTGATTTACTGAAGGTAAGACTATATATTTGCATTTAAATTTACAGGCATTCCATACAGAAAATTCGGTAAATAAATTAGACACCAAAGCGATGTTCAATTCTAATGAATCAATTGAATTAAGTAAAGAGAGATTCTTTTGTAGTTAAAGTTTTACCGAAGATGAAAATATCTCCTTCATTGGTTTTTAAAATGTTATGGATTTGTATGATACAGTTTCTGTTTTCAATCATACTGTAGCAATCAGCTGCAGAATATGCAATTGTAGTTAGGGTGGTGAATTCTTGAAAACATAGCTTTTTATATTGTTTGGTATATTGATAATGATTCAAATGTAAGGGACCGTCGGTGTGTTCGAAATTAGAAAAAAAACTCTCAAAACGATTATTATTTGCTACGTTAATAGTAAAGTGATTTAATTCTGTTAAGCGCCTACTAATTTGTTGTAACGGCTGTTTTGAAGATTTCACCAACCGCTTTAATTGCCTGTAACGTGTTTTCTTTCTACACGTGGCTCCTGCCACACGAACACGTCACTATGGCATTGACTTGAAATCGTTCGACGGTATGCTCGGGCGCCAGATTTTTAACGTGGTTTGCTCCATGGCCCCTTCACCCTTAGCGTCAAGTGTTCCAGATAGCCTCAGATGGAGGTTACGGAAAATTCCAGGGGTCTTGTTGAGCTTACTTTAACTATCTATCTATCTATCAAAGTTACAACACGGATGTTTTAAATATCGGTCCGTTAAAAGTTTATGGTTGATAACAAATGAAACAGGATTTTAATCCTCTTGTCTATTAATACTCTGTGGTCTTTTTATTTCTGAGTCTACAGAAATGAGCAAAATGAAGGGAAAAATATTGTAACGGACGTAACGGTCGAGGCCGGTAAGTTGTGGCTGAGCCTCTTGCAAGTTCGGGAAACCCTTTGGATTCAAAGGAGGCACGGAAAGCTACTAAAATGCGATAATAATAAAATATATGATCAACGGAACGGTGATAGAACGTCTGAATCTGCCGGGTAATTGAACGAGTTGTGGCTAAGTCTCTTGCAAGTTCAAGAAACCCTTCGGATTCAATAGAGACACGGGAAGCTACTAATGTGACGGTAATAAAATATGATGCTAAAAGAATGGTTCAAATATGCCGGTAAATCGAACAAGTTGTTGCTAAGTCTCTTGCAAGTTCGAGGTACCCTTTGGATTTGAAGGTAATATGAAGAAAACTATTATTTAGATAATGAAAGGAATAACTTGGCCCACGAATTGATGAAAGAACGGTTCAAATCTGCCGGTTAATCGAACAAGTTGTAGCCTCTTGCAAGTTTGAAGTACCTTTTGGATTTAAAGGGAATATCAAAAAAAAAATTATTGTAGCCTACTAGTCTGGAACTAAAATTCAAGAGTTTGAAAAAAACAAGTAACTTATTATCGACGCACAGAGTAAAAAAAAATTCGGTAATAAAACTGAAATATCACAATCCGAAGCAATATCAAATAAATATAAGTGTCCTGTAAAGAAAACACATAAAATCGTAATCTCAATGTGGAACCGGCGAACATTCAATCCTAATTGATTTAGCAATGTAATAAAAAAAACAATTTTCTAGAACAAATCAACTTTTATAAAGTAAGTATCGGTGTTATTATAAAAAACTAAAGCGAGTTTCCACTCGTCAAGAGGTTAAATTCAAAATCGGAAAATATGAAAAAAAATAAACTTCTTTACTATTAACAATTGAGTAGGGTCATGAAAATGAATTTCCCGAAACAAATCCCACTAATTTAATAGTGCCGGTTGCAAAAAATGAACAAAGTAATATAAAGAAAAATATTCAACCAGTCAGGAAATTAAAAAATATATATCAAACTATCTCTAGTTTACGGAGGTACGAAAATTTTCGAATAAACGGTGATTCTTGAAATATTTTTACCTTGCTTGAAACGGCTTCGGTGTCGGAATTCACTTTAAGTACAAAACTCCGGGAACCGGAACGGAAAAAAAACAACAAAATCTCGGACTACACGGAAGCACTAAACTCGTAGCGGTATTACAAGTAGAAATTGAGAGTAGAGAACTACAAAAAAGTTTGTTATATACCAGACTTCTTTCGGAATCAATTAAATAAATTAAATGGTATATATACCAAACGTTCTTTTTGATTAAAAAATTTCAAATTCGGAAATTACCAAATTTTATGATTGAATATAAATTTGCGTACCTCCGGATTAATACTAAAACTACAATATAACGGTAATAAAAAAAATTTGGTAACAGAAAGGTAGTCGGAAAGCAACTCGTTACATGCCCTAGAAAGTTCTCAAACGGAAACGCTGAAAAGTTGTCCAATGGACCATAGTTATCAACGTCATCTTTCAAATGAACTAAAAGATGAACGTTGTCTATTAAAAACTCCACTCCGTACAAATATTGAGAATGTTTAACGAAAATGTTTAGAAATTTGTTAGGCAATTCAGCTCCAAAATGTTCATATATGGCTTTATGAGTGATTTCTAATATTATGGGACCCAAATAAAACAAAAACAAACGAAATTCGGTAGCTTTCCAACGGGCAATATCTTTTAAACTACGTGGTTTCCGGTTAAATTCCATAGGGATATACTTTTTTAACGATATTAAATAATCGGACATTTCACTTACCAGATGTGCAGTCTCCACAGCTCTTTTAATACGTCTATACATTTGTAGCTTGCCCATATGTTTTTGAATGGATCTACTCATGTTTTATACAACCGACAATTTTGTAGCTTATTTGCTCCGTTTCGTTACCTTTGGGGTGCATGTTTCAACCAATTCTTAATGGCATCCTCATCCTCAGCTTCTTTGGCCTTCTGTATATTTTTCAAAACCGCAGCTAAAAACATTTTATTCAATAACAGCACTAACTAAACTTCAGAACTCCATACGCCTTTTTATGGTCACGTTTGCCAAGAAAACTATAGCCACAAGCTAACTTATTAATTTGTAAGTGATCTCTGTAAACAATGGTTTGTTTAAGCAGTAACGTCCTTTCCTCCAAAAGAATTCAAATATATTATCAATAAATAAATAACATGTTATTATTTAAAACTACTATATATGATCTACAATGAGCCAATTACATGTTAACTTGTTTAATAAAAAGTACTTACAAAGTTATTAGAATTTTTTCCACTTATTAAAAACTCTTCCAGTCTGGTTGAATCTTCTTTTGTTGAAACTGGTAATTCTATTGGCAGATTACTTAAATCAAAGGTTTCAGGATTTGAAGCAGTGTTCTGGTTTAGAGGTGATAATATTTTTTTGTTCTGTTCTTTGATGAGGTTAACTGTTTTCAAAAGACTGAGTTCAAATTCTGGAGAGAAAAACCTTGCGATAAATCTGAATAATTAGATACTTTTATCATACTAAATTAACTGATAAGTTGGATCTCTGCTTGGATGGTGTTAATTTAAAATTTGATCTTGATGCCTGACTAATAGTTGATACCACTGGTCTTGATCTAGATAAAGATGCCACTGAACTAGTACTTATTAAATCTGAAAAAAAAATTATTAATATAAATTTCCTAGGAAAAAAAGACTAATGAGAAATCTTAAAAATTAGATACTTCCGTGATAAACTAGATACCTGATAAGTTACATTTCTGCTTGGATAGCGTTGATGTAGAATCTCGTGTAGAAGATGAACTTGATGCCTGACTTCTTGCTGATATCAGTGGATTGGATCTGGATGAAGATTTCACTGAACGATCACTATCTAGAAAATTTTTTTTCATGAAAATATGCAAAGGAATGTCTAGTCCACAAGCAAACAGTGAAAAAATCTACTAATATGGAAGTAATACAAAAACTACATATTATGACCTTTAAGGCTGATAGAGGGTGGCGGTGATAACTGGTTCTCAATGTCATCATCACTACCGGATTCACCTCAACTAGTATTGTACAATTTTCTTGAAGGAAAACGATTTCTTTTGGTTCGTCCTCTATTATCATTTGAGTCATCTATATTGCTTTGCAGGTCTGATGTGAAATCAGTTAGTTGAAGTTTTTTACGGGCCCTCTCCAAGTTTTCTGCAATTACATTAAGTAGCAACATTATTATTATTTTTAATGCTGTTCTATTGACACATAAAGGACTTTATTCAGCTTCCAAATGGTTTTTCCTTTTTTCAAGTTTGTGAGAATAATTCATTTTCAAAGGAAAACTTATTGAATGGAATAGCGATAAGCACATACCTATTTGATCTACATATACTTATGATTTATATAATCAAAACTGAGCACTTCAAGAATGTACTTATGTTTTTGATGTGCTGGTTTTTCAATTCATTATGGAGTTGTCATTTTGAAAACAAATAATAAACAAAAACTTATTTTTCAATTCATTAAGAAAATTATATAATTGTTGTCAAATTTGTCTTACCTTGTTCAAAGTATACTTCTTTTACTTTGTAGGATGTCCAGCTTTTATAGTCTGGAGAAAAGCCAAATTTCAATGCTTTCTGGTACTTTGTAGATGGCCAAAAACACGCCAATTTCCTCGGTGTTAGCCACTTGCTATGCACCAGTGCTAAGCCACCCACATCATGGTCAGTTTTGCAGAATTCAACCCCTACGAATATCTATATAGAAAAAAAATTACAATATCAGTAAAAGCGTACTAATTACCCACACACTATAACCATTATGTATATAAGTACAAAATGTTTTAACCATTCACGTTCACTGAATTTTTAATCCAAACAACCCAATATACATGTAAAAACTATCAAAATAACAATGCTTTGTTAAATTTCAAACTTTTCAATTATAATTTCATTCTCTTCACTTTTTCTAAATGATCAATGGGTGTCCCTTAAGGAGGGAAACCGGCTGGCAAATACAACATTAACCATTGATTATGTGATGAGCTGTTAACATTTTAATAAACCTACCGGAATAGCAAAATTTAACTCATCTTTTATTTGCAACGGATGATTAATATACACAAGAACACTCAAATCACAGCACAGGTGGTGGAATAATCTAATAGTAACGGTGAAGTAACAATAATTAACACATGTCAATATCACCGATCTCTGTACAATGACCAAAAATAAAAGAGGAGAGGCAACAAGAAAGGACGAAGATAATCGACCCAGTTCGACTCGGTGAGCCCACAGAGTGGCGAGAGCTCATTTACCCGACAAATTTAGTAGTTAAGCAGCGTCCAAGCAGCCTTTAACCTTCTATTCGATGCAACTAAATGTAAGCAGGTTAGCCCAGTTAGTAGGATGCTGAGTTAACAGCCCAGAGATTCTAGGTTCAAAACCCGGTTAAGGCCTGGGATTTTTAGTTTTTGTTTTGTTTTTTATTTCTTATTTTCTGATATTTTTATACATAGTTACACTCCGATCAACCGGGTTTGGGCCTGGGTAACAATAATTTCATTATTTTTCACAAGTTGGAAAAATACTTCGAATTCCAAAGGTAGTTATCTGTGTTACATATTTAGCAATAAACAAATGAGCACGTAAAATATACGATAACAACTATCCATAATTATTACCACTTGGAACATTTTCAACTGCATAGGTATACTGTAGTGATGTATTTACCTGTTAATAGTATTATTGGGAAATGCCAAAAAATACACACGATATAAAAATTTAATTTACACACATCGTCGACATTGGCAAAATGACGTATATGGTTGGTCTAGGTTGTCACGTCGTAGAGACGTCGATATAAGGTTGTCGACCTGTCATTTACCAATAATTACCTAATATCGACGCTTATATGACGTGACCATGTCAGCTGGGATGTTCCAATATTTTAACGAAAATCGAATACATAGCATTTCCTTAGTTAGTGCTATTTTTCCAATAATACAACTGTTGGAATATCCTATAAAATATAGCTGTACGCCACTGACTGGCCGATAAGTTAGGAAATGCAGTTGTTGGCGGGGATGCATACCGGCATTCGTGGTGTGGCCAGCCACTAAGCAGCATCTGAAAAAAGCATTGTTTATGCCATCCATTAAAAGTAAATCTAATTTTAGTTAACTAACTGAAACTTAACGTATTTTTGTATTGTTCGTTATTTTAGTGTACGCTGATGGTGCATTCATTAACACACCCAGGAAATTAAGGTAGTAGTTTATAATTTTAGTTATTTATGGGACTGGAAATTATACCTTATATTATATCTATGGTCCTTCGAGATGATTTGTGTTCGGTTAATAGTTTGTAATACATGTTACAAAAGTATATTCGCATTTTGACTGGTTCAAAGAAGCACTTTCCACGCAACAAATATTCCAGTAACCAGTAACCAATAAATTAAATACTTTTAACATCACGTATATAAACAACAACCGTTTAAATAAATTTTTAGAGCCAACTCAAGTATAAAATATTTCAAATATTGAAACATCGCTCTGTATAACATTTCCCTAGTAATTTATCGGTATTGGTATTTTATTGAAATTTATCAAGGATACAAAAATTCACAATTTAATCTTCCAATAGACAATCACATAGAATAATTCGAAGCACAATAACAAAAGCCAAAGGAATGTTATTCAAACTATGAAAGATATGATTACGAAGGAATATGGAGATTTTTTTTTATTTATATGACAAAAACTTATGAATCTCATGAATATATTCCAGATAAATTGATTATACAATCCCAGGATGGCCCCAGAGATCTAGCTTAAGGTTCCATCTAAAAAATTCCAATCTATTGGAATATCAAGTGACAGACTCCAACGAAAGTACTGATTTAAAATAGAATAGATTTTCGAAATTTTCGTTCACTGTTGACAGCAGGAAAAACTGATTCAAGAGTCATAAAAGGTTTATTTCAATAAAAATAATGTATCCAAAGTACCCATCGTTCATAAGGTTTGAATTTAGTTTGAAATATTTTTATTTATATGTAATGACTAACATTCGAATTCATCACAGTGGATCAATTTCACAATGGAGTATATCTATATTTCATCAACCCACCTCACCTACGGAAATTTTAATGGCATCCCTCCAATCACATAATCTCCTTATATTCCAGTCCAAACATCAATTTCCTCAAGATACTGAGTGTGATCATTCCAATAACGACAGTTTTGTTTAATCAGATTATGATTTAATAAAAAGTAAAAAGTAAATGCAAAAAACGGGTCTAAAGGTTTGTTCTTCAAATACTACAAAAAAACGCAAGATTTTGTTCAAAATATAAATTATTAGTACATTGAAAACATTAAAATGGGGACCGTGAATGCACTTTATTTTTCAATGTTGTGTATCGTTACACAATGAATTATTATATTTGTTTTCAAATTAATTTTTGTATTTTTTTCCTTACCCTGTATAATTGTACCTACTCACAAGTAGGAGATTGTTATATGATATTCATTCGGTTGGACAATTTCAGCACCCCTTTTATACTCTAGAAACAGTCTTGAAATTTTTTTGACATAATCACTTGTGTACGAGAGAAAGTCCATTGTAAGTTTCAAAATTGACATATTTGATACGTTATCCATTAAAAAGAGGTATTGATAATTAGTGATATTTAATTTATTACAGGAAAATCAACGGGGATTGTTACAAACACTCGCATAACTCACGCTACTCCAGCAGCACTTTACGGACACTCTCCTTCTAGGTATTGGGAAGACGATTCTAAAGTCCCTCCAAACGCACGGAAATCCTGCAAAGATCTCGCAAGGCAGCTCATAGAAAATGATCCGGGCAGGAATATAAACGTGAGCAGTACTTGTTTATTCTTATGAAACAATAATTATACCTTCTATCGTAAATTAAATACGATTCTCAGATTTTATGACTGAAAATACATAATATATGACCGCTCAAACAATACCTTCATTATATACACCTTTTTTGGATGTTTCTTCAAACATCTGGAATTATTCCTAAAGTTATCACATTCTGTTCTTTGAATTGCCATTACGACTTTACAACTAGAGATATGTTATTTATTTCATAATACTTCGATAGAGCAAGAATGACTTTAGCTAATGATCATTATCTGGTTCCTTTCTTTTTATAAATAACAAAATTATACGGGATCAAAGTTGCATTACTTAAAAAAAAGTGTATTACCTACGTCTATGGAATCGAATAAACATAAGTCGACCATTTAGGGCATAGCGACATTAAAAAATAGATCACTTGTCAAGTGCCATGAAGAGTTATTAAAAGTGAAAGATGAAAGTTTTGATCGGGATCTTAGCCCGTTAGATTTTTTTCTTTGGGGTTATCTAAAATCACGTGTTAGACGACCAACAAACTTACAGGAATTGAGACAAAGAGTTATTGATGGATGTGAACTAATACGTGGAGAAGCCTTGGGAAGAGTGACCTAAGAAAATTTGAAGTAATTTTGTTTCTCATTATTCTAAAATAATGAAATGTACAACTATTGTACAACTAACAGTGAGTTATTCCTCGTTTCCACAAATTTTTCCACACTAAACTCAGTATGTATGAATTCAAACTAACAAGCTCTTTCATAATCTGTGAAAATGTACTAGGTGTCCCATTGATATTGAAAAAAATGATGGCATTTCCGGATGAACCGGAAGTATATTATTAATCAAAAAATGTACATCAGATGCATTTTGTTTCATTTCACTTACCTGCCAACTCTCATAAATATCGTTATTTTCATTTAAAAGATATTTACTTGGTTCCATACTTTATCCCAACCCCGTATAATGGTGATAAATAGGGTGTCCCATTCAGGGAAAAACACTTTGGCTTTGACTCTTTCCTGCGATATTCTGTATAATATTTTTGTTAAATTTTGAAAACTACATTAATAACCCTTCAACTCTTATCTGAATCATCGTTATCTGTAGCAAATAATGAGCGAGATATGGGAGGGTCCATATATAATGGAAAAACCCTGTATATACAATTTGCAGTGGACATGGAAGCATATAGGAACCACCTAATTATATAGTAATAATAATAATAATGAACGTCTTTATTATTTTCTTCCAAATGTACAAAAGCTTCAAGATATATTATTCAAATATTCGTAGAAGAAAATAAAGGGCGAAGTTCAGTTTATTGATGGTAACCACCATTAAACTGCTCTTCCTCTTAACCCTTAAGACATTTGTAGAGGAACTAAGTAAAAGTTGAACAATGAAACAGGATAACAAATTAAAGTTCCTAACTCAATAAAAATACAAAAATACAAGAATACAATAATCTACAAAAATACAATAATCTATTTCTCAATAAATCAAAAATATATACGTATATACTGTAATGGTATCAAATAATTAAATTACTTGAATCAACTCTATTCATAAAAGGATTACGAAAAAACAGAAATGCAAGAAATAAATATGTATAATAAATTAATTTGAATACAAATTTTGAAATAAAAATAGAAAGACTTACCTTGAATTAATAAAGTATCATATATTTTTTATCATATCCGGTAATAATTGAAGTAAATTTAGAATTCTTCATTCAAAAATAGTTTGCTTGTTTGTTTTTCATAATCAATATGTATTAGTTACACCTGAAATTGAAATCATTAGTATACAATATTAAATAATCAATATAAATTATATTTTGGCAGAATTCTAACCTAAATTATAATTGAGTGTCACTGTCAAGATGAAGTATGTTTTGCGAAGACAGAACAGTCAGACAGAATAGGGTATTTGACAATTTTTTTTAAACACCATTAGAAGATTGTCTGGCCTCAGTTAAGTACTCCAAATTTTTTTCAAATTTTTTACTAAGCGGGAAAGTTGCCAAAACCAACTTTAAAAATTTTATATTTAAATAGCGCGCCAAAACGCGCTGATTTTTTATGACGTCAGTGATCTTGTCGCTCCGCCTACCGCATCCCGAGCGACAAGATCACTGACCAGCCGAATCGGAACCATCGGCTCGACCTGCGGCCGCCCACCTGAGCTGGCCTATAAGAAACAAGCAAGCAGCGAGACCTCTTACGTCACAATAAACTCACATATTTTCCCGCGCTGAGTAAATATTTGAAAATTACCATTTTTGTTAAGTTAATAAAAAATCACTGGTTTAATTTATTTGTGTGAAATATTGATTTCTGGCATAATAGTACCACAAAGTACCTGCTCCGACTCTTTTTTAATTTTTTCCGCTCATAGGAAAATACCCTATTAAAGAATAATATTTTCAGAGATGGTTGTTAAGAAGATAATGTGTACTGCATTGTGATTGGAGCAATAAAATCAAAATTTGAAATGATTATTGAAATAAATTTACAATTAGTTTATATAAAATATGTAATTGGAAAGATTTATTGAAGATTGGTTATGAGTTTACATGAATTAAATAAAATTATTGATAGAATATTGTATATTAGATATTTAAGAGGTACACATAATTTTAAGGTTTTTTATAGATAAGGATAATGGAAAGGGTAAATTTAGTGAATTTTTTAATAATATAACAGGTAGAAAGAATTACAATAGTGCAAGAATAAATATTAGAGACAATAATAGACAATAAACAGGAAATTATGAAATTTTGCAATTGAGAAAAAAAAATCAAGTGCTTTGGAAATGACATAGCAACGGGGGTTGTTGATTGAAAAAACAGGAGAGTAGAGGTTGATTTAAAAAAGGAGTTTGAAAACTGGATTTACCTAAAAGTAAAAATTTATAATAAAGCTAGAGAAATTGGTTAAAAAGTTTAAAAATACCAAGAAAGGTTCAGTAAAATACCAAGGAATAGAAGAAAAGTGAAATATACCTGAAATACCATCAAGAAGTTGTTCCAGCGTCTCAGAGGAGAATCAGAATCCTCAATCTTCCTGTGAAATCCTGCAATACCTCATTAAATTTACGAATCCTCATCCAACCAGTTAAAAATTTAATATTAAAGAGGTTAGTCAATTATTGGTACCAATAAAATATTATCAAAAGCATATGCATATCAGAAGTACATCTAAAATAAATTTCAAAATTATCAATAATTCACTTTAATCAAAATTAGATGAGAGCTCACCTTAGATGTAAAATTTTATTTCCTTGAATTTGTAGGTTAGGTAACTGTATTTGTGTATTTGTTTCTTTTCGTTTGTAGTATTAGTTAAATTTGAGCTGATATTCATGTAAATATCATACAAGACAATAACAATTATTATTATTAAACTGTTTTGTTAAATTGAGTTCCATTTTATTAGGTATAAACAAAAATTTTCATAATATCACGCCGATAGATATTCATTCGCTGTGAACTAAATTGTTTGCAACTCTCCATACTCTGTGACTTTACATACTCATGGACAGAGACATCTACTTCCCATTTTAGTGTGTTTTGAAATAATAAGAAGGGTTTGTCCATAGGCGTCACAAAATTTTATTAATATATATTTATTTAAATAATACTCGTATATTGAAAGATTTAAAATTATAAGAGGTTCATAAATAATTTTAATAAATTTTAAAAATAGGAATTGATTCAAATAACGTATATCTGCGAATAAATTCAATAAATAATTTAATAGCGCCAGAACTCAAAGAGAGACGGAGTTTTCTTGTTCCCGAATTTCATATAGGCTAGCTGGAAAATGAATAGTTATAAAAATTTTATATGAAATTTAAATAAAAAAACAAAACAAACTATAATATTACCTAATCATTGTCTGGTCATAAGAAGTTTTTTGAGATGCGATTTAAACAATGATATATTGCAATTATTATTGGATTCAGGAACACTATTATATACCGAGCATATTTTGTAACTGTAGCTTTGACGGAATTTTTCAAGTCTAAAGGAGGGTGGCGATATAATGCCTTTATACCTTGTGTTGATGTTATGAATATCTGTTCTGTAAGTAATTTTTCGATGCAGGTATGATGGTCTTTTATTAGTGATAACGTTATGAAACATGGTAGCTGCTGGTAACGTTCTTCTATTGTACATACTCAACCAGCCAGCATCCCTCAATTTATGACGAATATGTTCTCTTCTAGAAATTCCAAAAATTAGACGCGTGCAACTATTTTGTACTTTATGTACTTTTTTTATATATTGCTCTGTTAAGCCTGGTCCATAGAGAACATCAGCATAATTGAATATTGACAAAATTAAAGTTTCTCACAGTGTTTGTTTCAAACGAATACTCATAGGGTGTCTATTTCCGTAATTCATTTTCAGTGTAAGTCAAGCTCTTTTTATCAGTTGATTTATGTGGCTTTCAAATCTTAAGTCAGAGTCTAAGAAAACCCCTATTCTTTTTGCTTCTTGTACTACATTCAAAGGTTCATTATTAATAAAAATATTGACCTTTTAATTCTAGTGCCAAAAACAACTACATTAGATTTACTACAGTTGATATTCAAACAGTGATCAGACGCAGACTCAATAAAATATTGAAGATCTCTATTTATGCGTTCGCAGGCATCCTCAACCATATCAGGAGTGAAACTATGATAAAGTCCGCATATAGATGCATGCTACAGCATTGGAGAGTTGCTTCTAATCTAGAAGTGTAAATTGCAAAAAAAATGGCCCCAAAATGGATCCTTGCGGAACACCGCAGTAAACTTCAGCGTGATGAGATGTTTTACCCTCAATGTTCACTAGCTGTCGGCGACCAGAAAAATATCGCTCAAAAAAAGAAATGGTGTTCATAGGGAGACCAATATAATTTAAAATTGCTAACATTAATTTATGGTTAATAGTATCAAGGGCTCTACTGAAGTCTAATAGCACCAAAGCAATACATATCATCTACGATATCAACCAGGGCCGTTGAACAGCTGTACCCTTTACGAAACCCGCATTGGGTTAATGGCAGTATTGAATTAGCATCTATAAATTCCTTCAATTGCCCTTCAACTATTTTTTCTAGAATTTTACTCAATGTTGGCAGCAGGCTAATTGGTCTGAGATCTTTATAGTCTTGGTGATTTGCTTTTTTGGGTTTACTATATTTTTTAAACGCCATATCTCTAATTAACATCATCTCCCTAATCGCCCAGTCACCCAAAGTGCCCGTGGTTTTGTTACTTTACAGGTAACAAGAGGTGTATGTCTGTCAAACAAGTTTATCAAGCAATTTACTAAGAAAGTTATTTTTCCGTCAATTCCCTCTTGATCGTATATTTGGAAAAAGGGAGTATTATAAAGGTCTCCACTGAAGTTATTTTCATTAAAACATCTAAAATTTCTATAGGTTACAAATTTGGGACTTCGCTTCTCTACCATTTCCTTCAGTTCACAAGTTGCTAATTCATGGTCAGCTATGATTCCCGATACCTGAACGACTCTCTTTTCAATGACCCAATCTTCCGAAGTTATTATACTTAAGCAACGTCGCAGTTGCGGCTGTCATCCTCGTAGGTGTATCTATAATCTGAAAAAGTTCAAAACATTGTAATACAGATAAAATTTTTTCAACTGTAACGTTATCAGTGTTTAGGAAGTCTAAGTTAAGATCACCACCACATATCACGTTATCAACAGTTGGATATATTAATCCTAACACATCTTTAAACTCATCTATGAAGTTATTTGAGTTAAGATTAGGAGGCTTTTATTATATGCCTCCCAAAGCAATAATTGTTTTATTATTTATTCAATTTTTAACCATAGTTGTTCAGACAATTTTGCATAATTTATCTTTTCCACTTTTATTTTATCATTAACATATATGCAAAGACCCTCTCCTCTTAGCCCTCGATCTCTACGAAATTATTTACAGGTATCACTTCATCCGTTATGTGTTCCGCCAGCCATGTTTCACCTATGAAAAAAATGTCAAAACCTTGTTCGGAAATGATCAATTGAACATCTTGAAATTTTGGCAACAACGATCGTGTATTAAGACTGCCAATATTTGAACAATTTACCATTCGTAGACCAAAAATAATAGTTTCATTATTCACAAGATATGAGGTCAACCTAATAGGTGACAAAACAAATATTAATTACTTTCTGGTAGCGTACCAATTGTACACACACGTGTCATTACTATTTTGTTTGGTTCAAATAAGACTAAACTAATGAAATACTTAGTGGAAAGCAATACAAAATCACCATAAAGAAAAATATAATTAATTTATATGAACATAATAACAGTAACCAATGGTCAATACGAAACAGAAGGGACGAATGGAAAGATTATCCGAAAATTTGAACTGATTGAAAAATTGTCCATATTTACTTAGTTATAGCTTGTAAATCTTCTCCAGAATGAATTTTGTTGATTGTTTCTTCTCCAATGGGTTTAACGAAAATGTTTCCAAAATTGGTCCAAGTTTTACTGCCCTTTGCGAGTTTTGAAAGTGTAATTTTCAACAAGTTTGGTTGTTCTTTAGTCAGGTCTTCTCTAAAGAGAATTTTGCTATTCTTTGGAAGCTTTTTATCGGAATATAACAAATTCCTTTGCTCACCGCTATAAAACTTCACTATTAGGTTTATTTCCCTCAGCTTTTCCCAATCTATAGCAGCTTGAGATATGGTGTTGACTTATTGATAATATCTTCATAGTTTCATTGAATACTTCCAGAACCTTTTCAATACAGTTTTCTTTGGGATCTTCACGTATTCCAAATAATAAAGTATTTTTCCTACGTATCTCCTGTTCATAATTTACACATTTTTTGCTCAATGATCGTATCAGATTTTCTTGATTGTTACTCTCTATTTCTAAGCTTATTCTCTGTCTTGTTTTTAGGGATATTAATTCGTCTTCAAATATTTTAGTGACTACTTCAAATATCGAATGGCTTAGATGAGTTATGAAGTTTTCTGAGGTACATTCACAATAGATTTAATTGTTTGGTGCAGTTCTTCCTCCCCCTTTTCTTGAGATCGGCATATTGAAATCGAAAGAAAATTTTGCTTTGTGGTAAATAACAGGCTTTTCTTCCTAAATTTTGGTTTATCACTTCTCCGGCACTAGATACACCACTTATACAAATTTCAATAGTTTTGTAACAACTTTACCACCTATTTTTAAAGCAATAGTTAGACACGGCGTGACACGTCTACACACACCGAAGCATACCAATACAATGGCTCAAAAATCAAAACTGGAGTGGGATCAGCATTTGTAGAAGAAAGTGCAATATACAGCTGCAGTCTAGACCCTAACAGCTCAATATTCACAGTTGAACTACATGCAATTTGGCAGGAACTTCTCTTTTAATAATAATTACCAAACCCGTGTTATCTGTTGAGATTCTTTGAGTGCAATAAAATCGCTCGAAAATATGTTCACAAATATTAATTCAGCCAAAGAAAAAAATAGAATTAATCTCGCATCTCAAAACAATTAATAAAACATGCAATATCATGTGGATTCCAGGACGTTGCGGCATTCCCAGTAATGAAATAGCAAACAATACATCAAAACAAGCGGCTGTTTCGCAGATTGATGATGGAATAATGTCCCCTTTGATGACCTGGAAACCTCAATAATGCTCACAATTTTCAGAGCATTGCAAAGGCGGTGGCCCAACTACAAAGGTCATATGAATGAAATAAAATCGTTTGTAAGAAAATGCAAATATCCAAAGTCCCTGAGCAGAACAGAACAAGTAATAGCATGTAGGCTTAGAATTGGCCATACCCGGTTGATACATTCCCACTATCTGCTTTTTTTTGGGCCGAGATGGGAAACTCATGTTCGACTGGGTCCTTAACCAGTACCCAGACAGTGTTGGACTCATCCCCACGGAGATGCCTACCAACCAAACCCACCTCAAACTCGCCGTTACGTCCGCCTTGGAATCACTACCCTGGCATACTTCAAGACGAGCGGCGGTCCCTCACACACTCTCCTCCATCTTCTTCCTTCTATCACTCCTACCTCTCTCATGCCATAGCGAGTCCTTCTCTTTCCCTCATCATGCTTTCTACTACGCCACTTATCTCCATTCATTCCTCCTCGCCCCTCAACATAATTTCCACCATATTTTCCCAATACAGCGCCTCTCCCAGTTTATTCTCTAACTTTTTCAAAACTTTCTCCTTCTTCCAACATCTAAACACATGTCCCAAATCATGCTCCACTTCACATCTCTCGCACACTCCAGTTTCTCTTTTCCCAATCTTGTGGAGGTAACCCACTCTCGACCCATGCCCTGTGAGCACCTGCATCAAGAAGTAGTTCACCTCCCCAAATTTCCGGTCCACCCAATTTCTCCTGCTCCCAATCGCTCCTTTTAGCGCGCCGTCATACTCATCCCACCTTTTCTCCATTTCCTCATCCATCCATTCCTGTACTTCCTCTCTGCTCGCACCCCTCCAGCGTTTCTGTCTGGCTCCAGCCATCAAGACCAATGGATAGGACCGTGACAGCACTGCTGCTGCCAGTCCACCCACTGTCCTGTACGCCTGCACCACCCTCAGAAGTATTCCTCTCTGCACCCGCAGGAGTGGTCTAACCCTCGCATTCACCCCTGCTTTCTCAACCCACACTTCCGCGCCATACAGCATACTTTGCTCTACGGTCCTACCAATTATACTCCTCTTTCATTCTCCCGGTCCTTTCACATTAACCATCAATCTTCCCAGCCACGCTGCCCTTACTTTTGCCTTCTGTGCAGCCTTCAATATATGGGTTTTGAAGGATAATTGGCTATCCAACCACATCTCCAGATACTTCACCGCTTCCTCCATCCGAATTTTCTTTCCCTTCACCATCACCCCTACCTCCCTTGCCTTGCTCCGCCACTTCACCAGTAGCCCCACCGTCTCATCCTCAGCCACTCCCAGTCCACACCGCTCTATCGGTCCCAGAACCGAGCCCTGGGGCACTATAATCTCCGTCTCATACCTTTTTCCCCCTAGTATCCACTATCGCACGTCCCGTCAGGTAGTCCTCTACTAGATTAACTAGCCCCTCCCCTACTCCAAGGTTTGTCAACGCGCTCAACACCTCCCGTTCACTGACACTGTTGAACGCGTTCCGCACGTCGAAGAACACAAGCAGGGCCAATTTCTTATTCCTACCGTTACCCTGCCTAGCCCTTTGCACCAAGTCCACCACCCTGCGCAGCGCTGAGATGCCTGACTTCCCTTCTACAAACCCCACTATCTGCTAGGAACAAATAAACATAGTGCAACCATTGCAAATGAGTTTTTGATGTAGAAAATATCTTGAATATCTTCAACTATAAACAAGAATCATAACTGATGTCCATTCGGAAGTTAAAAATAATATTCAAGATAATGTTTTCTCGAAAAAAATATTTTCATACTTATAAGCTCCACAAAAATACTATTCTAATATTTTTTTTTTCAGTAAAGATCTAATGGCCGAAGCAGTCGACGCTCTTTAACGATTTTTTTGATGTAGAAAATATCTTGAATATCTTCAACTATAAACAAAAATCATAACTGATGTCCATTCGGAAGTTAAAAATAATATTCAAGATAATGTTTTCTCGAAAAAAACATTTTCATACTTATAAGCTCCACAAACATACTATTCTAATATTTTTTTTTTCAGTAAAGAGCTAATGGCCGAAGCAGTCGACGCTCTTTAACGATTTTTTTGTTTCTTTTTCAAATTTAATTGCAAATTTACGATCTACTCAATCAGTATCCAGTTATAAGTAAATGATATGGTTTCTTGCTAAATGACTTGAGGCGGGCTCCGGGATTTTGATGGTTTTCATTGTGGTTTTTGATTTTTATGGGTGATGCCTGATAACTCCATTGATGGTTGGAATACCGAGATCAGTATGTAATGTGTGGCTGCTTATAAACCATGGAGCATTAGCTATTATACAAAGTGTTTTAGAGTGAGACGTTTGCAGTATCTTAGTGTTCGATGGCTTACTGCAACCCCATAGCTCTATGCCATATGTCCATATTGGTTTCAGGCAGATTTTGTATATTAGTATCTTATTTTCCATTGTTAACGTGAAGGAAAAAATGAGAATTTGTTATTTCGATACGGATTTTCTAAAAATTTGATCCATTTTTAGGTCAATAGATTAGGGAAGATGCAAACTTCTGCACAGTTCTGGTTGGAGATATCTCTTAAAATTTGTATAAGCCTGTTTTGGAAATATTTTTGAATATCCAACAATATGTTCTTTAGACGAGGGGCGTATTAAATGAGCATTCAAAAATACACGTCCAAGCGTTTTTTTCCGAAGCGAATTTATACTATTTGGCTGTTCCACACTCTATGGATAAGTATATTTATCGTTTTATCTCTAATATGTAGATTCCCTTTTAAGGTAGGATCTAGTATTACGCCAAAATATTCAATTATTGCCTTAGATAAAATGGTTGAGATGCCTGTGTTGATCCCAATTTGAAACTGACTGAAAGAAGGTTGGTTTGATAAGTTGCAGTCGAAAGTTCAATATTTTGTTTCTCCAATTGAGAGTAAGTGGCTTATGATCCAAAACACACTTTATTTGCAAAAAATCGAAATACTCAAGAAAAAGAAATTTTTCAGGAAACTCTTGAAAAGATCTGGAGCGGAGAGAAGCCAGATCTTGCAAATCTTAGAATTTTTGGTTGTAAGGCTATGATCCATATTCCTGAACGACGTACTAATTAAATTGAAAATAGGTTTCTTCATCACCGAGGCGTATGATTTGGATCAATGGAGATTTTTTGTAAATACATTCATTTTGAAGTAATTGAATTATCAGTGGACCATCACTCATCACAATTTAGAAAAAATTGGAATGAATGAGAATCCTCTGTATACAGGTGAGAGGAACCTTCATAAAAGTTTATTTGATTTTTCACGTATAATTGGAACATACAACTAAACATCAGTAACTTTGATACCTCACTTATTTTAACACCCTGTATATTCGATAATATTCCAAAAATTATACACTCAGTATTAACAGAAGATATTTTTAATTCACGTTTTAACAAATATGCACAGCTCACAGTGAATATAGTCAATTATGATTCGATACTGCAAAATGTTCCTTGGATGATGGAACTTTGAACAAACACACATACAAGTTTAATAAACGCCGTAATAGTCTATCTATTTTCCCTGACACGTTTCTATGCTTTCATCATCTGAATAAGCTAACGCTTTTGATTTTGTGAATAAGGTACCTAGCGGATTATTCTCTGATTGTTTTGTGATTAATGGATTGGTGTTGTTTATTGAAATTTGTAAATGTTACCAATTTCTCCTTTATTTCCCGAATATCAGTTTATCATTATTGGAAATAATTTTGAATGCTTTTGTTGTTATCTATTGTAACTATTTTTATCACAGAACGCTCTAGTAGTTTTTTCATACAGAGTGATCCATTCAAAACATCCCATCCTGTTACTTAGCAGTATTTATGAACTACTTTCGTATGATGGCGCCATCTTTTTTTAAGAACATCCTATACATTTTTATATCCTCTGATTTTCATAGAAGAGGTGACCTGAGAAAAGCTACTCTATGTAGCTTTCCTTTTCTTTTCCTCTGAAGCGAATATTTACATGGTTGGTTGATTGATTAGTTTGGCACCATTAGTCAGAGGCTTGAAGTCATTAGGCGTTTTCGGAAACTTACTGGGGTTGACACGATCCCTAACCTGCACGTTCGTTTACCTAACCCGAGTTGCCTACCTGTATTCGGGAACTTCCGAGTTGTTGACTGGATGACTGACCCAGGTTCATTTTTCGTAACCCAGCTCGAGAGGTAGGACGGTAGAGACGCTATAGACACCGCATGCGCATTACTGAGGGGTAATATAACATAACCTAATTCTTTTGGTGGTAACCAAATATTTTGCTTTTATCAATCATGAACAAAAGGAGCCTTGCTACATTAACGGCGTTGGCATTTGATTATTTTTTCGAAGATGATGACGAAGTTGAAGAAGATATGTATGTTTGTTATCTTCCAGTAAGATTAAGAAACATTTTCCTAAACGAAGACGAGTTTGCATCCAGAATTATGGAGAAGTAATTTTATGTTATTCGATGACAGGTATGTATCTTCTAATGATATTTTCTTCACAAATCAAACATTACAAATTTCATTAGATTTCCAGAGTCATTTTCGATTAGGAAGAACTACAATTCAAATCATTTTGGAACAAGTGGGAAAGACAATTTATCAGGCCACTTCACTTGGAGGTAGACCATCATGTCCCCAGAAGCAGCTACTACTGACCATATGGATGTTAGCCAATCAAGAGGTGTATAGGTAATTGCATTCTCATCCATATTTCAGTTAAGATGGATTTTGATATGTTGATAACTTTTGTAGATCAGTAGCAGACCGCTTTGACGTATCATTGGGTACAGCCTGGGAATATTTCCAAAAAATTGTTAGTGTTCTGGTTCAGGTTTCTGGTCAATATATCAAATGGCCTGAAGTATATGATGATGTGAAGAGAGGCTTCAAGGAAAGGGGAGGTATTGATGGTGTTATAGGGGCTATTGATGGAACACATATTCCT
>CAJUYH010005058.1:0-24579 GCA_910591685.1 Galerucella tenella
TCATACATTATTTTTTTGGATTGATGATGACAAAAAAAAAATTTTCTACTAAAATTTGAGATAAACCTATCATATATTATAATGCGATTAACAGAATATGATTTTCGGGAGGCTATAAAGCATGAAAAATTAAAAATTATCGAAATAAATTGTATAAAAAATTGCTAATGGTGTTTTCAATGTTTTCGCTCTGATAAAATGTATAAAACGATAGATTTTTGATGAAATATACAGCTTTGAATAGAGAAAAAAAAACCAGATACGTTCACATTCATTAAAATTATTCGGAAAATATAAACCAACAACGTGGAAACAACTACATTCTACAAATAAATATTCAAGTATATATAGCCTATGATATATACACATTGACTATTATTAAATTATTCACATTGCAGTGTGTAAAATTTCAAATGACAACAATTGTATATAAAACAATTGTATAAATGACAATATAGAGTGACATGCTGCAAATAATTGAATGAGTCTGTAATATGTCTATTATATGACAATCTTAATTTGAATGAAAATGTGATTGGCAAATTGTGAACACAGTATTCAGTACGTAGAAATAATTTCATTATTCTCATAATGAATAGTTCTTTTAGACTTTTAAAGCCTATTACATAGGCAAATAAATAATTATATGATAGGATACGTGACGGGAAATAACGTAAATAAAGAATGAATGGAACAAAACGATTCAATTAAATCACATTAATAAAAATCATTGAATGTAATTAGTGAAAGATGAACGAGGCCGCTATACCTAACAGTGTACTTATATTTTATTCGATGCAGACTTCGCTTTTTTTCTCTCTGTTTGCATGTACCCTATAGTCAAACCTAGAATGGTTTAGGTCGAGGTCAAGTGGTGGAGCTTTTCGCACTCCTCACATATTCACACTCACAATTTCCGTCTGTTATACCTCTGGTTTATTCTATATACTGTCTCTTGAGTGTCTGCAAACGTGGAAATCGTTCAATCACAACTGAAATTCTACAGTTTAACTTTACAATCATTCAAGAATCATAAAAAAAAAACTTAAAAAAATAAAAATAGATGAATAAGTAAATAATTGAATAGACTCCAATGAAATCATTGTCGTGTAAATATTATAAATGAAATTTATGGTATAAATATATTATTGATCAATGATTTCAATTTCATGTTAAATTTCGAAATATTTAATATCTCATGGGTAAATATATCTCTGTGACATTCTGATTTTTATGTGATTTTTATTGTGGAAACTTATCACAGATATGACTACAAAAATTTATTTGTGATGGGCAATGAAAACTGTCACAAAAATCAATGGAAAAGTCATCATAAACATTTATATTCAGAATTACCATGTGGGAATAAAAATTTTTTGTTTGAGATATAAGAAAACGAAATACTGCCAGTTAATGTTCAATTAAATTAAAGGAGAAACAATTGTTCAGTCTAACAGAATGCAAAAGTCACAAAAACCAAAGTAATTCATTCAATCGAATGTCGTAAAAGAAGTAAATTGAACTACAACATTGATTGATTGGAAATTCAATGTTAATGAAGCCACGATATCGTAATGAAACCAAAGAAATGAACAAAAGGATAAAGTGATATGAACAATATAAATATGGTAAAAGTATATTTTATTTAATCCCGAAAATTGCAGAAATAATAATACTATCACAAAATTGGTTGACGAATATTACAAGCAAAAGGAAATGAAAAAAAATTAAAAAATTAAAAAAAGGGTATAATAGTAGAAATAGAAAATGGATGGAATCGGATATATAGTGAAGAGATAGACGATACTCATAAAGCCGATTTGCCAAGGGGGATAATAGAAAAAAAAAAGACATTTCACAACGTAGACGTACTCAATTCGATGACCTCTATCGACCATCAAATTCAGTCTGCTCGCGGTGCGCTTCTCTTCCGTTCTCCGGAAAAGCCTCGGGCTGTAACGGGCGACCAAACATATTCGTCCAATAAATTCAAAAAAGTTCATGCGAAAATCGCGCCAAGAATTCAATTTTTTTTCATTTATTAAAAAGACTTTTTTTTTTCTCAGCCTTTCGACAAATTTCATTTTTTCCCATTTAATAATCAGTAATCACACTTTACAATATAACAATATAAATAAAATTGTATAACAAAACTTTCGACATTTTATAACTCAATATATCTATTTGTGTATCCGTAGTATGAAAAGAAAAAGCATTTATAAAACTAATTACTATATTGAAATTCTCCATATGATGAAAATTTATCTGTAAATATATTTCATGTACCTACATATGTTTTACGGACAAAAAGTAATTGATAAATGAATACAGCAATATTGACACATACACAAGCCAATCAATTGAATTTTACAAGAGGAATAGAACTGTCGAAACAGAAGTAATTATAAATATAAAACGTTCGACAAAGTAACGTCATCGACAATCGAAATATAGGCCGCGACACAATGAAATTGCAGTCCCGTAACAAATCAACTACGGCAATTACCTCTCATTATACAACCAAAACTATCCCACTCATATAAAATATATCGAGTGCCTCGAGAATATGTTGTAGATAAATACCAAAAAAGATTGACGAAACGTCCCACTAAAGTTATTCAGAAATATCGAGGTACATCATATATTTTTTCGATCCCCTGCGAGTATTGTTGCTTTACTGCAGAATCTGACACTGAGAAAACAAATCAAGTATCGACATACTCCACAGATTCATTCGATATATTTATACAATTTTATCGATTGACAATTGTTTTTTTTTTTCCATCTGGATTCCAATTGATTTTGTAAGGCCTATTCGTAAATTCCTTTACATACGTACTAATAATTTCCAATAATTATTTATTATTCATTGTTATATGAATGTTTGGATTGAACAATAATTTCCTACTAACCAGAGTTCTCATATGGTGACCATATTAATTATATTTTTCAAACCATTTGCAATACCAAACACTCGTGATAGTGGTCAATGACATTCATATACCACAATTTACACGGCAATATCACTAATATTACTGTTAGCATTGAAATGGCTTGGTTCCGCCATGTAGTTAATGAGAATTTGATTGAAGTGGTGTCAATGCATATCCGCAAAGTTACCTGTCATTCCAAATATCGATTTATTTTTCCAATTATAAATAATTCAATAATATTCGGTAACTAAGGTATAGATATTGAAAATCAATAAACCGTAGTCTGAATATTTTGCCGTCCATTTTTATATTCAAATTAATATAAAACAGTTTAAATTGATATAATATTAAGCAAAATGTAATGGTGGCAGAAGTTAATGAATTGAAATCCGCTTAATTCAAACTTTCAATGCTTATGGATATGTAGAACTATGAATTCATGCATCTACTTAATATTATAATCAGAATTTCAAATTTTCGATTGACTTTGTTGACAAAGTAAAGTTTTAACTTATTCAACATTATAACATGCCAATATTATAAATTATTATCATTCAATAATATTGCTATATATATTATCCTTTAAACTGGAGCGAAATATCTAATAGAACATATCATTATTTTGCCCCTTCATACAAAAATATATATAGCTACAAGAAAAATATAAAGTGTAAACAAAAACACTTTTAAATATTAATATTAATTATTGTATTATGCACGATAATTCTGAATTTCATACAGCTGTTTATAAATAAATAATAAAAAATAATATCCAATGATCGAAACTCCAAAGAAGAGTGTAAATGAATAAAAAAGATGCAAGTGAAAAATATCCCGATGTGGTCAGACACATGTAAGTAAAAATGTAATGCAATTTTGAATTACTTATAAAGTAAAATATGAAATAATGTGAATATTTAGATATAAAGGAATAAGTCATTTTCAAGAATCAATACACGCATGGAAAATTAAATTTGAAAATATAAAAATTTGAACAAAAACAAGAGAATAAATTGTGAAGTGACACTGGATACAACATATTGAAAACATTTTCACGCAAACTGTGAAAACCTTTCAAAGTCATTTTAATTGTTGAGGATATAATGATCTATGGAGAAAGGAATGAACACAAAAGATTAGATATAATGCGCAGAGTCAGGAGAAAAAACAGAGAGCTGAAATACGAAGGAAGGAATGGAAGAATGAGAACACAAGCGGAAAAGCTTGACAGAGATTTCACCAATTTGCCCTGTTACTGATTTCCTCCATTGTTTTATTATTTAAGTCGACCTGTTTACTATACTCAATGTTGAGCTCTACTCACTATATTCTCCTTGGTGTTTCTTTTTTCAAGCCCTTAAATATACGGGTTTGTAGAAAAAGTTTGAAAAATTGAATTTAATTTGAAATTCACTATCGATAAAATTGAATTTATTCAAATCTACGCAACTAACTCTTGTAATTTTTTACCTTACGCCATTTTTCTTCTTTTCACAACGTACATTCCGCCAATGAAAATTCAACCCTTGAATGTGATTATATAGATATCTCAAGGGAATGTAGCGGATGCGGGCAGGAAAAAAAAAAATTACGAAACATAAAAACAAAACAATTAGATATTTTATGCTTAGTCATCAACTTTGGGTATAAATTGTTGTGTGGAAAGGAGAAATAATTGTGAACTATATCATTTAAACTGAGTACGTTTACATATTCTGTAGGTCATATAAATATTAAACTTTACATTGTCGACATCAATCTCAACAAACACATTTTATTTCACCGTTGATTGTAATTACTTGAAATTTTCATATTCTTCGTTTTTTTGTGTATAAAATATTCTACGGCAATATAATTTTATGAGACACTCACGAACTTTGTCCTATTTTCCAATAAACTATTTCAAGACGAACAAGGCATCATTGTATATAAACAAAAGCCCTTATCTCAGATTTTTTATATTATGCAACTATAATTACAGCCCATAAAAAATATGAAGCGAGACCCAAGGCAACATATTTTTCTATAATATCACTACCATCCAGTATATATTATCCGCACCATAATTATCATTAAATAATAGTACTTCATCGTAACACATATTGTTTTTCAATAAACGTAAATTTAAGATATATCTATGTAAATTCGCATTAAAATATATCGTAATAAAAATTTCATCAATATGATATGTTTGTTAGTCGGCAATAACATTGACGACTGGCTTTAGTGCGAAAACATGGAAAACTATTTACAAAAAAGAGAAAAAGAAAGAGAATGATGTATAGAGAAAGAACGGGATGCAGGGAGAAATGGAGAGGGCAAGAGAGAGACAGAAAGGCGTACACCTCTCGACCGTTAGCTGGATCATAGCCAATTTTGAATATGCCAGGCGCACACGATCGTGAATACAGATATGATTTATCGAAGTGCAATGTTATCGAACCATGAGCGAATCAAAAAAGAATGGGAAAAGTACGAGAGATAGAAGAAGTGGAAAAAAAAAGTGAGTTTATATAAAAGCATAGAAAAAAAAAATGCGAAAGAGTCTACAAGAAAAAAAAAGCATTATCAACCTAATACTTACTCATATAACTCAACGCAAACTCTTCAATTCTTTTCACTCTCCACTTCATTCTCTTTATTTTTTCAATACTCTGCGGTAAAAAAAAAAATTTCATTTTCTCTCCCAATTCCTAACAATTAACTAATTATTTATGTATTTAATTCTATTTTATTGCATGTTTCACGAAAATATATACTCAAGTCTTTAATAATTTACGAGATGCTTATTAAAAGTTTGAATAAAGTTTGTTTCATTAATTTATATAATTTTTAATAAACTAAAAAAAACATCAAATCAATTATGGTGTTGATAGCAGTGAGTGCTTTAATATCGACAACATTAATGGATGATTTATGTTGTGATGTCTATAAAGGGAATATGCAGTGAACGTACAAAGTGTTGAGGTATAGACGAGTGAAGTACATGCAATAATGCAATTGCTATAAGAGCTTCGAATTAATGTGATATAGACGATATAATCCACTAGATCAACTGTTTTCTACAGCTGCTGTTCACGTATACCACTATCATAACATATATGTGATATTTATGGCACATGAGATACCTGATAGACTACATAATTCGTCACTGGATTATCCCACAAAATACAATCAGCAATATTGAATAATGGTAAGTAAATCAATACAGTAACTTAATATTATTCAAAGTGATATCCTCAATTTCATTGATTAGAAATTAATAATAGCATAGTCACTTAACAAGCTAATATCAATGATCGATAGCAAAATTATTAAATATACTCACGCTTTTTCGTACTTCAATTTTGCAATCTTACAATTAAATGAAAAATACAAACGGATAATTTTCCGTATTGTTAATTCGCAAATTTTTGATTTCACTCGTAATTTAAAAGTGCAATAATTTCCGACACATTTTTTTAGTCACATCAAACATCTATGTATTATAAATCAAATTTGATAATGATTCACAAATAATATGTGAATAATTTACTGTGTTCATTTGCAGTTATTTACAATTATTTATTATTTATTTGCCAATGGAGAAAAGGTGTGAATTAATTTTTATCACGTTTTATTCCACAATGATATGCGGTTGAAATTGAATTTTAATCACCCGAATTAATTTTTGAAATTAATTAAATTCACCGAATAAATATTATTATGCCCAGTTTATTTTATTATAAATCGCACACTTCAGTCTCGACATGATGTTACCAGATGCTGGACATTGATTGACTATATCTTACTGCTTTATAGTACCTTTGTGATAAAAAAAAAAGTATTACAGCATAATTGTAACCTTGAAAAAATCAATTTTATATTCGCGATCATAATTCAATTTATACATGCTAATTTTCAATTTACGTATAGAGGACATAAAAGAATACATTGAACACATTCATACTACTTTATGTCATATTAAAAAAAAAGAATTAAATCACAAACAGAAAAGTGAATAATAAATTTTGATTCAATTAATTGTGGCACTTCATATGTTAACAAATATGTATTGAGCTTAATTCGTACGTGGCGATTGCATTTAATGGGGAAAAAAAAAAAAAAAAAAAAAAAACATGGAAAGACGGAAAATAATTAAATTCCTACGTGACTGTACATAAATTTTTTAATTGGAGCATCCAATATGTAATTAGTTCTCATTGTCATATAAAAATATTCGTCCACATTTGATCGAGGGCGAAAAAAAATCTAAAAACGACTCGTCAATTTTCTCTATGTATTCAGTTATTCCATACAAAATTCAAATAAACATTTTTTTTTCACAAAATTTTCTTGATTTATTTACCGAAATTATCAATAACACACGTGACAAATGGCAACACACAACAAACAAATGTAAACTCTCCAGTTGAATTATTTCAATTATCATTTATTTTGACTCTACTACCCTTGCATTTATTAAACGAATAAAAATTAATAAATAACACGGAATGAATTTCACTTCAATCACGCATTTAACAAAACAATCAAACAAAACTATAATTCCGCATTCACAATTGTTATTATTCCAATAAAAACCACCACATTTTACATAATCAATTGTTACTTCTCGATCTATATTCCACTATATTTAATCAATAAATTGATATTAATAAATACATAATATTTAATAAAGAGTTCGCAATTAAACGAAATGTATGAGAACGTTCTCCACATATAATCTCTATACTCGTGACGCCCGGTTACTTGTTTCAACTCCGGCAAACGACTGCCAGTTGCCGCGGTAAAATCATACGGCGCACCATACCGACGCATCTGCCGTCGCCGCTCATCGCGACATTGCGCCGTTGGTTGCTCAAACATTCCATTCCACCCATAGGTTATTCATTTTCGCCGCGCATTTCCGTTCACCCACAAAACTTATTCTAACTATTCTTTCACTTACTCTAACTATTCTATTTTATTTTCTATCACCATACGTTCATAGATAACATTTTATCCAATTCATCCAACTGTCCGAAAGTGAGCTAATTTTTTTTTCATCGACTTGTTCAATAGAGTGACATCTAATATCAATAATTACACAATATTTGATGACATCCATGACCAGTGCTGTGAATAATAGCAACACTTCCAAAGACAAAAATCAAATAATTAAAGGTTGCAATATCTTCTCATTATCCATGTGATGGTTGTACTTGAATTTGTTGATTGTTCCCTGTGACGAAATGTATTTACAGAATGCATTAAAAAATATTAATATCTATTGAAGTGCGCAATGCAAATACAACCACCATAAAGCATGAAGTGCAGATGTATTCGTCAGACGCAGTGTTGAATCCAACCAGTTATTCGTGCAATCGAAATACACGTATAATAAATAATGATAAATTGATATGTCTATATAAAAATATTCGTGTGTATTCCAAGTGTATTGTAATATTTGCCAGAGAAATTTATTTCAATTGAGAAAGCTGAGGTACAGCGCACAAATGAATATAGAGCTATCTCGGTGCAGTCAAATAATACATATAATGCACTGACTTCTACTTTGTATTCACGTTTAACTTATCGTAAAGATATTCTTATGTCATGAACACACAAATTTCGCAACGGTATTCTTCTAAATACATTAAATATAAAAATGAAAAAAAAAGAAATATTTATCCAATATTTTATATTGAAAACTAGTGAATCTCATCATTTCTATATTTACTATACAGGTTGAAATACCTTTATATAAAATTTAAAACGTTGAATTAAATTTATCGCCCAAGTTTACAATTAATCATAAAGTAAACAAATATGGATTGGTACCATGCACTTACAAAATGAATGATCCTGAATTTATTTTCTATAGGAGTTTGAATTGTCCTGGTCACAAGCGAACTCACTTTTGGAAGTGCCATATTGAAATTGATACTCCGATTTGAACTTCACCTTTATATACTGTTTAAACAAACAATGAGAAGTGTGAAAGTGCTTTGCAGTGCGAGTGGTAGTGGAAAAAAAGTATGACAAACAACACTTTGCTTCGTGTTTTTTTTTCGTATTTCATTGATTTAGATGCGACATCACTGCCCGTCTATGATTACGTAATTCAAATACTGAAATGCTATCAAGTATATAAGTCGACTTTTGTCACCTATAGAGCCAAAATAAACGCATATAAATCTGCATATCTCTCTGTTTATAAATCCTTTACTGTACCTGTATACTGCATATTATTCTCTCGCTGAATGTAAATAAATGAATAAATAAATGTGTGAATATTCCTTTATTTCCACTGGAAAAATTTTCACATAAATATTAATCCCATTATATAATAAGTCTCTCTAGTTTACAATATATTGCCGCTATCGCATGTCTCCATACGTAATTGAATATGGAGGATGAAAGCATACGGTTCTTGATTGCAGTCAGCCCGTCACTTTGAAGCGTGTCAAAGAGGGAAAGGTCTCCAGTATTAGGTGTGATGTTGATGCAAATAAAAAATTTTCCATTGGGTGATTCGATATTCAAGCTGATACCCAAAAGCTCTCCACAGCGCATTTCACGTGGCAACGATGCGACTTCAATCAAAAAGTAGATGTGTCACATACTATGATCAATAATGAACATCACATAACACGTTGAAATATATATCAAATGCTTTATCACTTTTATATTAATGTGTTATATGTATGATTATTTGTAACAATATGTGATTTAGGTAAATAGGTTTTGTAATGTAACATATAGGTAGAGATCCATTAGGTTCAATAATAATGAAGAATAATCGAGTGTAATACTACAATATTGCATTACCATCATTGTCCGTGACAAGAAATATTTTACAATGAAACAAAAATATTCATCTCCAATTAAATTACATATAGATATTTCCAACTGTCGTTATGTTTCAACTATTTTTTTTGTATTGTGCAATAAAAAATACCAATTGCATTGTGACATCTACGAACTCAATATGGAAAAATAAAAGAAAAAAAATGGAATAAATTGATAAATTCCACATCAACTCCAATAATGATTGTAATAATAATCTACACGTTATTTGAAAAATTACAGGGAAATGTGAAAAGAAAAAAAGTTATACGAAAACATTTTGGAGCTCACGTATTTCATGGGTGAATGAAAATATACGTTATTTACGAGACGTGAAATACACGTGGGGCAAAAACACATATATATATATGGATATACATAAATATAAAAACAAAAAAAATGAGAGAAAGCAAGGATTTTTGCAAAATATTTGGATGTGACCGTTGGCGATTTAGACCTGGGTCAATATACGCATTTAGCGAACAACGAGGAGAGACTACCCTCGAGGGTCCAACGTTATTTTCACAGGGCCTACCCTTATTTCCTCATTAAATCAGCGAGGTCAATTGCCTTGTTGAAAAAACAAAAATAAAACACATATATAAATATACGCAATACACACTCACCAACAATGAAATATTTTTTATCTTACATTTACTTTCAGGTGTTTATTTTATTTATTCATATACACATGAGTTTAGAGATGAAAAATATTATCGATCAACAACTGACCTATTTATTTTTCCGCATTTCTATTTTATATCCATATAATCGTGGCTTTTGATTAGACCCATCTCATCGCACCCAATATTTTTTACGTTACGCATTTCAATCAAATCCAAAAAAAAAATGATGATGTTTATATTTATAATATATATATCATCACTATACTTATATGATGGAGATTATGATAAAGTTTCTGTTGAGAGTAGTCTACGTAACACGTTGGATATAAGCAATGAAGAGGGCAATAGAGGGTACTGGTCGGTAAATCGCAAGACACCTTCTGGCTATGGACAATTGTACTGCACAGCTGGTGCCATTGTTCGTCGCGGAAATGCACCGTACCGAGACTTGCTGCGTTGTCTCGCATCACCATTGTCAACCAAGTGAATTGCTTATTTCTTGCTCCAACGGAGTAGCCAACCAATGTACTCCTACTCTATACATCATCATCCACTTTGTCATATACCCAGTGAATTTCCGACTGTACATATCCGCGTTTTCAGTATATAAAAAAAAAAGAATCAAACAATATCCAATACTCTGAAATCTATAAGAATGCAAAGAATTTTCAAATTGAACTTATGTAGAAACAAACAAATGTTTGATTCACTTTAGGTTATTTTCTTAGACGGCTAACAATTTTTTTTTATCATTTTTCTATAAATAAATACATATATTTATTTATATATTTGTGGAAACCAAGAGATAGAAATGAAGCAAAGTAAAATATAGTGAGAGAAACAGAAGCGAAGTAAACTGGGATTTAGAATTCTCGTGACAATCCGCGTATAAGCCCATTCAAAGCGCTTATGCCATTGTCACAGAAATACATAAAACGCACAGTCGAGAGGGAGAATAACAGTGTCAATCATTCTTTTCATGTGGATTGGTGATATATAACCAGTTTTTCACCATTATACTATACCTGATCTTTGACAAGTACAGTACATCAATATATATTTAAAATATATATATATATATGTAAATATAAAAAATGAAAAAATATGGTAAATTCTTATATATTTGAACTGTATTACAGGATTATTTTCTTTTATATTCACATACTCTTCATCAGATACATTGAAATAAATTGAATTTTCATTGTTTTCTTGTGTAAAAAAATGATGAAGAATTAATACTTGATATATCTCATAATACATCGTAACATATCTCTGAGACACTCGAATTTAAAAAAAAAAAATAATATATATATATATATTTATCTTTACAGTCATACGCAAAGAGGGAGAAAAGCAATTTGTCCATTATTATTATTATTATGATATACACATATATCTATGTATAAGGGAAGGAAAAAAATAGATTGCCATACGAGAATTGAACATATAGAGAAAAATCTCAGTCAATGCACAACGTCTGTGAGCTGCTTTCGTTGAATGAGCGAAGGAAAGAAACATCCAACATGCTATTAGATGGAAAAAATGAAATTGGAATTGAACGAAGAAAAATTGTCCAGAAACATATGTGTATCATAAATATAATGTTGAATTGCTGTAATTTGTACAAATGTGAAAGCATAACGAAAATCTCTGTTATGAATGTATTGCAGTGGTACATAGCCATATGAATGTACGCGCATGTGTGTGTGTGTGTGTGCGTAAAGAGAGATTGTTCTACTTGCCTTTTCGTCTGGCACCGCTAGACACCAACAGCACTCTCGTCTAATTAGCCAACGAATTATTTTCACGAGCTACCACAATCTTGGAGGGTGCGCACAATTAAACGAAGTTATAAATTAATTATAGTGCCACAGCATCACAGTGGTGTTTCGTTAGTTTCAATCTCCAAATGTATACGTGCATTTTGCGTGCCAAATGGACACACGAAATAATTTATATGTTCGTCTATATTATACTCAGTCATGGCATTATCTATAAAGAATAAATAGCAATAAAAAAATAATATTTATAAAACTATTTTGGGTAAAATTCTTATTGTTATACTTGCATATAAATAAGCAATGGATTTATTGAAGTTTTAAATAGCTAAACGAATTTTAAATGTTTTTAATAGTATTTTCGTCATGTAAAATATGGTGCAACATTTATTTGGTAACTGAACGCACCTGTTGATGATACAGTAACTGATGATGCCCATTTATAGGCTAATCTGCAATTCAGATATGAATTAAAATGGAAGAGGGATTCAAACTTAAATAATAATCACCCTTGTAATAATCAAACAGAAGGATCGTAATTATCTTTAAAATTGTACATTAATCTTAATTGAATATATAATATCTTTTTGTAACTATAATTGCCGTTGAAAATACAATGTTTAATTATGTATAATGACAAATATATTATTGTTTAATTTTATGTAATTATTCATAAAACTTATTAATTATTTTCATTATACAATCTAAAAATTCTAGAGATTATTTATTCTCTCAATGATGAAATAATTTATTTTCCTGTTCATTGAATACATACACAGTGTTTTGCAAAAAATGACTGTCGAGTAGTATGACAATATTTGTGACCATCCTCAATCCGAATTTCAATGTTATATTCAAAACGATCTAGCAGTTTTTGAATTATTACTTAAGTAATAATGACGAATGAGCGAGCAGTATATTGCCGCCATAGATATGAGTGAGGGGGAAGCCAGAAAAAAATCCTAAATATTGATCCGGGGTAAATGTCTCAAGAGACGATTGTACCTTGGGTCCTACGGTTATTTTCTGACACTAGATGGGACTTTAGCCCTTTTCCAAATCCATTACCCATCAAAATTCACCGCCCGAGATCGCATAGAATGTCCTATATATATATATATGGATAAATAAATAGATAATTTAGATGATCTGGATCATTTAGATAATTTAGATTCAATAATTCAGATAATTTGGAAATTATCTAGATAATTCTTGGAATTTATCTAGATAATTTTAGAAATTATCTAGATGATTTTCAAAATTATCTAGATAATTCTTGGAATTTATCTAGATAATTTTAGAAATTATCTAGATGATTTTCAAAATTATTTAGATAATTTCCAAATTATGTGAATTATTAAATCTAAATTATCTAAATTATCTATTTATTTATCTATATATATATATATATAGGACATTCTATGCGATCTCGGGCGGTGAATTTTAATGGGTAATGGATTTGGAAAAGGGCTAAAGTCCCATCTAGTGTCAGAAAATAACCGTAGGACCCAAGGTACAATCATCTCTTGAGACATTTACCTCGGATCGATATTTAGAATTGTTTTCTGGTTTCCCCCTCTCTCATATCTATGGCGGCAATATACTGCTCGTTCATTCGCCATTCTTACTTAAGTAATAATTCAAAAACTGCTAGATCGTTTTGAATATAACCTCGAAGATTCGAAATCAGAATGTTCACAAATATTGTCATACTACTCGACGGTCATTTTATGTAAGACACGGTGTATGGATAGATACTGAGACGGAAATAATTACTGCACAATATTTATTGTTTAATTTTAGTAGCTTGGAAATTATATTTAATGAAATTGGTAGCGATTAGTATCGAGGCGAACATTTCGAAACAATTGCAATTTCAAATAGGCAGTGGAAATAGAGTGAACCATATAATGTGAGGAAACGTCTATGCAAAAATGAGATGTATCGAGAGTAAATGATTGAATTAATCGAATGCAGTACATGTAGTGAGTCATTTATCTATATATGGAGTAATGTACTGTTACATCCCACGGGATATATAAATAGATAAAGCCAGAAAGAATTGTCAAAAGATACTATATCACCATCAGATGAAAGTTGAGTACAATGACTGTATTTCTATTGAACCAGTCGTTGATAAAACTGCATGCACCTCTCAAATGAATAGTATATAAATATCGATTATAGAACCCACTGTCATAACAACGATTATGTTTTTCAGCATTAAAACAAATTTATAGATGTACAATCACAAAAATAAAACGAATAAATATATTTTGGAATTAATGAACATGTGTTCATTTGGATATTGCATAAATTGAATCATATTCAACATTCCAATTTATTTATTTTTTTATTCAGTTCAGTGATTTGCATGCACGTTAAAATATGATCACGAAAAATAATGAGGAATAGGACGAAATCGAAGAAGGATATCGTGAAAATTGAAAAAAGAACAAAGATATTTGTTTTTTTTTTTTTTACCACAAATACACACTATAATAATCTAACTATGAATTCTCGGTCACGTGTCACTCTCTTCACATTCACAGCTGTCATGTTGAAAAAAAAATCTCTTCCAAACAGAAGCCCAAACATATTACACACATTCATGCATGCATAAATGCATTCATACTAATATACGTTCATATACATAGAAACATACAATAATTAACTATACACTGTGCGCCAACAAATTTAAGGTATTTAAAAACGCGCACAATCACCTTACAAAACAATGACATTGTACGCTCATACTCGAAAAAATTTGCGTACGACAGAGCAACAAATTGAAAAATTCATAGACATATATATATATAAAAAATTTTAATTTCGAAATATATCCCATTATGTAGAAATGTGGTAGAAAATAACCAAGAATATAATAGCAAGATAATTTTCTACTAAACATCAGAGATACATTCTAAGTGAACATAGTCATAATGAAAATCAATATGAATATAAATTTATGTTTAAGATATTATTTATACAGTTCGAGAATCAAAAAAAAAATAAGGAAGAAAACATGTATCAACTGTTTTCGCCAAAACAGTCTGATAAATTTCTCCAGAAAATTTACACATAAAACGAAAATATTCAACCACATTATTACACGCAATTTCGTTAGAACATTTTTAGCTTTATCTTTTTTTTTCATTTTTTTTTTTTGCCACGTCACTTACAATTTAACGTACATAATATTTATAAGCAAGTATATCTCAAATTTATGTAAATATAAGAATACACCTGAGAGATCAGCATTGATGTTCATTATTTTACATTTAATTTTCCATTTTGTCTACTTCTTTGTTTTATTTCGAGTAATGAAGCCACAATTCATTACCACATCAATCATCGTATTATTTTCATCTGAAATTTATGTCAATAATAAATTTTTCACGTCATTTTCATTTGTCACCTTCGTCATTTTTTGTCTGCCACTCTCATAAAAACAAAAAAATTACAATTTTAATTATAATTCAATCCACTAATTTTTCGTGTGGCCATGAAATGTTTGAATTCCCCATAACAAACCAAACATTTTCTTCCCACTTTCTTATCTTCTCATGTTATAATTCCATATTTTATAATTTGTCAACATGGAACACTATTGATCACGTATATTTCATTACATTTCATTTTTTCCTTTCGCGTTATACCATTTTCGTATTTTTTATTTTTTTTTTCATTATTAGTTCTTTCAACGTTTTTCGATGGCTCTCAAAACCCAAATGAACAGAGACATACTACCATGTTATATATTTATATGTACATCTATAACAGTTTAATGTTTCTATGTTTAAATTTAAATTAAAAGGAATGCACTCTCGATACATTGACGTTACAAATAACTTGAGTTATGACGCGAACAATGATGAGCTTTGGCAAGGTTTATTTATTGTTTCGTTCTTACTCACGTTCTTTCATTTCATTCAAATGAGAAAATAACGACGAATGTCACTTTACAACTCACACCATATATGCACACTATATGAAACATAAAATATATCGTTACTAATTGCACTAAATTCATATATAGTACAACTATAGACGAACGTTCGAACATCATTATTTTTTTTGCATTTTTATTACTTTTCTCTCTTCCTTATATGCTTCGTCGTACATATTTTATCTGTTTCTTTTATCTTCAGTTTCATCATGTCGAATTCATTAGTCATTCATTAATCAATTTCTCGCCTATAAGACGTAAAAAAATATTGCTTACTACTGTAAAAAAATCTACATCGTCCTCGACACTCATCTTGCGACATTACGGTAATTTTCATTTTTCGTTTTGTATTCATCTTTTCTTTCTTTTTCCACGAACAAAATATCAATTGTACTTCATTAAACATTCATACATTTAAACATAAGCCGTTCTTCCTTCTTTTTTTTTTCCATACCTTTCGAGCCACGTCATTTTAAGGTAAAGAGAAACCGGTGGGCGGTAATAGGATAGGGTATGTATTGTATTGTATTTATCGTTGTAAAATATGCATGTTCACAATGATGAATAAAACAAAACATAATTACAACGATATAAATATCGTGATAATAAAACGCAAACGTTTACGCAAGTACATACTCAATTTCAGTCATCGTTTTTTTCATGTCCATTTAAAAGCGTTGTCGTTATTGATACGATTAAAATCATCGGAACAAACAAAAATGTCACGAAACGGAAAACAACACTCTCCTTCTTTATCGGCTATTATTGTTGACAATCGCAAACAATTATATGATGATAATTAATAATAAGAGTTTAACCGAACGAATAATAATGTATAACTGCAATTATAATGCAACGCTTGTAAGCAGATTTTGACTTATGAAATGCGTGGGACTACCTAATTTGATCGCCAATCGTTACGTTCTCCTAGCTTTGTAACTTAAAAATTTGAAAAAAAAAAAATGATTTAAAAAATAGGAAGCGCGAATAAATTAACGATCAATTTTCAATAGCAACTAAATACTGTTTATCTACACCATTTTAGTGAAATACTCTCTCATATAATTAATAAGAGTAACACAATATTTCGGAATTATTTCGACGTAAAAATAAACTTGATATATGAATAATAAAAAAAATTTCAACGTAGAAGCTAAGTCCCGTACCTTGGTTAAATACATCTTTCCACACACACGGACATATATACGCCCACACATACACACACACACTATCTCTTTCTCTATCTCACTCTCTCACTCATTCACTCGTACTCACTTCCTTTCAAACATACCCTTTTTGCAATTCGATATTTATAATCACAAAAAATCTCAAAATCCAATGCATACAAAAATCAATCACATTACTGATTTGCGCGACAGCCTTTTTTTCCATTTCCTTCCTTTTAGCAATCGAAGAATTATTCATAATATCAATTCAATATTCTTAAATTACCTAATTAATGTTGTGTTTGTGTATCAAATTATTATCGTTACAATTATTTGTTGGGCACACACCAATATTTTTTTTCCATCTTCTTTCTTTTGTTTCAAAGTCTTTCAGCTGGTAAATATGTGTCATATTATATCGATTCGACTCTTCGGCACTTTATTGTTTTTTTTTCTTTTTATTTTCGTTTTTTTTTTAATTATTAGCCATCCTCTTTAGGCGGCGTAAACCATCCTGAAATTCATTTATATTTATATGATTGAATATAATACATTAATCGACAAGTAAATATAATAAACACCCCTTCAAACATACCATTTTTTTCGTGTATTTGAACTAGAGATTTAAAAGATTGTTGTGCGCGTGCCAAACTGTACTGGCCTTGTCCACCACAAACTTTTCCAGCACCGCTTGCGCCCTGAAATTGTATACGCGCTTTACCCTTCACCAGTGTCGCTGATATCTGCATTATCACTGCTTCAACTGTATACGCCGAACTCCAACCTTGTTTTGTAAGTAATTCCATACAAATTGCTCCGCCAACGAGAACATAACCACCAGATATGATGGGATGAACAACGCGGACAAATGGCGGTTCAAACGGATACGTTTCCTGAAATATTTACTTCAATTATTGCTTTCATTCATTGCACTTCATGCAATAATATTAACCATTATGCATATTGATAAACAAAACTATATCATACAATCTGTAGTGTAAAATACGATTAGTGTAAATTTATGATAGTTGTTGATATTAGCGCTATTACAATTACTGAAATAATACAGAATGCTATTTCGCAATATCATGTCTACAATCACTTTAGATAGAGCTCCGCCATCAAAACAATAGCAACAATTTTTTCGTTAAATCAATTATTTTACTCTACCCATCAACACTCAACTATTGTGTAAACACAAAATAGTGACATGTGAGTGTTAACTTCTATGCAAAATTATTTGCACCCGCGTATTATGATAAATAAAATGGGGTTTAAGGTGTTGGTTAGAAATTCATATGACGTCAAACAAAATCCAACACACCTTAAACATCATATTAAGGAGAATACTGTCTTTGCCTTCTTTCTCTTTGAGTAGTACCAAATCTTTGTGAAGCGGTGAATCAGGATCGACACACATTAACCTGATATTCCATTCGTATAAACTGTCATTAACCAGCTCTATGCTGTACATTCCTAAAAAATAAGAAAAAAGCAATACCACCATAACAATAAATTTGAATTATTGAAATACATATATATGTATATATCGTTTGTATTATTGATTTTCATCGGACCTTTTTTAAAACTGTCACTTCTGTATATATCACGTAACTCTTTCATAAGTCTATCAGTAGCTTGAACACTACCAGAGACGCTACCTCTCAAGTAATCTTGCCTCTGATTTTGTCGCAACCTTTCTAACGTTGCTAGGTGCTCCAGATCCATGTCATCAGCCTTTCATAAATACATAATTCAAACATTTAATCGAAATCCTTCACTAATATTTATCGATTAACTCAAACAATACAATGATGTAATGGATTATCAATATTCTATTGCTGTTGTTGTTACTGATAAAGCAAAAGAAACAAATATTGATCCATTACCTTACTCTTAATGTTCGCTTCGCCTTCGTCCATATCCAAATGTAGATCTTCTTCAGACTCACTCTCTTCATCTTCCTCAATATCTTCTGTATCCTCGGCCTCCATTCTTTGTGCAACAACAGCTGTTGCGCCACCCAAACGCAATGGATCCAGTGCTGTTCTTAATCTTTCGACGTCTGGCGGTTCTGGTAGAGAGTGAAGACGACACAATTCTTTCAAAAGTATTCCTACCTGATTAATAACATGATTATCACGTCCCGTTGTGTTACTCAATATTTGTACGGCGTTTGTCACACTGGTTTCTTCCGATTCTGCAAACCATACTGGTGGCGTCGAAGGATAAGTTTCCTAGAAATTGTATTATTTATATTCCATTATTATTAAATTTCTTTATCTGTGTTAATTAATGGTATTGCATGAATAGATTGTTTTGAAAATAAATAACATTGTCATTAATTGTATTCAATTAATTATTAAATATAGTAACGTTAATATTTTGTTTGCAGTATAAATAGATTTATATCCGATGGGATTATTTCTAGAATTTTAATGACACATTTATAAACGCAATATTGTAGATAAAGAAAATCTGTTAATGGTCGAATCTATTGAATTATTAAATGCGGTATATATATATATATATATATATATATATATATATTTGTGTGTGTATGTGTGTGTACGCGTACAAGTATCGAGTATAACATGTAACTACACTTGGGATATATTTATTTATTTACAAGTTGGTGTAATTATTTATGCATTCAAAATTATTTGTTGAAATTAATAAAAAAATAACTTCAATCGATAAATATTTTTTATGGAATTATTAATTCGCGATTATTTGTATTTGAAAATGAACATATGCGTATCAACAATGCATTGTTAGATACACAATTGAGAATAGAACAGTGTGACAATGAATTATTTTTGCAATATATCGTATATTAGTATACCCCATTGAATTTTTGATATTGGCAAAATTTATAATTTCAATACAATTATTTTATTTCATTTGTGAAAAATAGGAGATGTCGTAAAAAAAAACCTTTGTGTGCCTACACGCATTTCGATAGTGAGTCGATGAACAAGAGGGGTATCCAGGGGGTATTGTGAGGGCCTTCACCCTCTATACACCAACACATTGACCTGCAGCCTTATGACATTGACTAACAAATATTTTTGTTAATGTCACTATTGACAGTAACATTATACTGTACAATGAATTTAAATGAATAATGAGATAGAATGAAATAATAAACGTAAAAAAAAAAACACATAAAACATTGAATCAGCAAGACTTTGTCATGTTTCAAATGACAACACTAAATGTTATTGTTTCTTTGTCTCATTTGTTGACGCACTTAATACAAAAAATGTCCATAATTAATTAATAATATTGATACAAAATATAATTGAAATTGAATATAATACGCATAAACAATAGAACTTACTGTAATATTGGCATGAATTTCATACTTCTTTCCATTTTTACCGACAAACCTGCAGCTGAGCTCGTCCACACTCGCGGACATTATCTGAAACCTCTCATGGCTTTTTGGAAAAACGGACTCGAGAGTTTTTATCTCCTGCTTGAGTGTATTCAAGCAAGCCATTTGGGGTTTTACCGCGCGAAATTGGCCGGAATTTTCGACGGTATTACACGCGAAAACTGCAATAACCGATTAAAACACGGTGTAATGATGTGACTCCCTGACAAAATGGCGACGACCAGACTGAATATTCGGGACATCTCGTATTACTTCGTTGAAATTTTGTTGTCGATAGTGGCGCCGCATTAAATTCCCTTTTTCTTTATTTTTTTTATTTTATTGTTTTTCTTTTTTTTTTCACTTCTACGTCAGTCCATTAGCACCACCTGTCGTAAAAAAATCATCCGGTGAAATGAATGATATCACATATAATATATAATTAGTATGGTTTAATTCGATGATATGAGAGAAATGACAGAACTGCGAATTAATTTACTCATATAATGAATTTATTTGAAATATCTATTATTTCTACGTAATTTTTCATAGGCATTATTTACAGATGATAGTATGATAAATAATAGTACACGCATTATCATAACAAGTGTTTTTTTTTTGTTTTTTTACAAATAAATGCTATAATCTAATGTACTTAAATTTTATTATCTAAATTTTGGACTGGGATCTCACAGAAGTGCATTTTCAAGATTCACAATATAAACAACACACATCAGGGTTTTTCATTTTATACAAGATTAATTCTCCATATTTTTTTCCCCCTTACCAATAAAATTTTATTCAACATCCTCCTTCTTCTATTATTCTCACTTCCATTTATTACTTACATCAAAAAAGAAAAAAAAAAATAACTCAATAAGTCACTGAATGTAGCGATTATATTGGTGATTTTGTTTATATACATATAAAAATAATTGGAGAACTTGCTACCGACAATTATCGCATTCAAGTATAGAATACGTGAGAGAATTTACTTTACACACAGAGACCACCCACAAATAATCAATTGATGTGAAAGCCTGGGCATTATAAAATGTATTAAACTGTTCGTAAAAAAAATGAATGAATAAAATCAAGTGATTCTATTTAATTTAATTATTAAATATTATCATTCGAATTTAACGAATGAATCGTATTTATTTATTTTGTTATTTTTATCTTTTATATTACTCATACAACATCTATTTGTTGAGTAAAAACACGAAACAAACATTTATGATGGATATTTAATGAAGCCATGGACGCGTGTGTCGTCCATTTTAGTCTTTTCAATGGCTGTAGAATTCTTCAAATTATATATGAAACGCAGACTGAGTACAATTTTATAAATAATAAAAATATACCATTTTTACTATAACACATTATTACCTAAACGTGACTTTCTTATATATATATATATACATATATATATATATATATATATATGAATTCACATTCAACAACATGAATTTACTTCTCTATTTTTTTTTATATAATATATACACGTTTTTCGGCTGCCAAAAACCACTACGGAATTATGATCCATAATTTTTTACAATGTCAGTTAGAGGTTCTTGAATTTTTTTTTCCGTAATATGTACACAACAAAAAAATAATATTATATCATTGAGGCATATCATCTTGTTAATGTCGTGTTCTTAGCTTCGATTATGATTATCATCCGATAATTAATTTGTATATGGAATTGAGAAATGATTAAGTGAATTGCGCTATATGAAACGTTTATGTTTATACGATTTTGCGTTCATATAATTTGAACAAAAATAATCGAAGACAAATTGATAGAAAGCCGATTCGTTGAATAAGTGGCCTAATATATCAAATGATTATCGCACGAATAATGGATTTAATTTCTCTTGTTAAGAATAATTTCATTTTATATTGTCATAAGTGCAACATTTTTAATCGCAATAATAATTCTTCATTCAATCGATTGATATATTATTTTACTTTTATTTATTTGTAATTATTTTCAGATACAAATAAACAAAAAATATATCATTGGATAATTAATATTTTCAGAAACGTACAATAGAATATTTGAATAGAAAAATACACGAATATTAGTAACCATAACACAACATAAATACAGCTGTAATGTGGCACGTATTTTTTCATATTATCTTCGATTTCATGTTTGAATAATATGTGTTGAATTTATAACGAAACATGTGGAAGTAAATGATAAAATCGGTGATTATTCGACTGCAATTACCGAAAATTTATATTTAATGAAATTGAATTTAAACAGAGCAATAATGAAAGAATGATCATTTGATTTTTATATAAATTAATTTAATACTAATATTTTGAGCAATAAATATAATGCCGCAATGAAACACAAAATTGTAGTATCACTATTGCTTTTTTCTTCTTCTTACCACTTTTATGTTCACATGAAGTGCATACATACTTTTACATTTGATTTTTAAGTGCACAAAGTATCGAAACGGAATCTATATATACATTTATCCAATAACCTCTTGACATTTGATCTATTACAGAAAAACAGCGATCAAATTATATTTCTATTCATCTCCACGGAACGTTTATAGAGAAAAAAAAATCGCTAGATACAAAAAAAAACAAATTTTGCTCGACATCGTGTTCTCTCTCCCGCCCTCTCTTCTCTCATCCACTCGCAGATCACATTTATCATTTTTATTTGCCAATTTTCATTCGCCATAACTATCAACTTAATTAATTTTATTTATTATTTGTTCTTGTATGTTAGTTTTTCATTTCCAATAAGTGAAATTGTTCACTCGGTCAGATATGCAATGAGCTGATGTTGCATCAATTGAACATCTTACTAAATACCCTATCTAATTGAAACACACATACAATTCTTTGGACTTTCACCACTGACTATAAAAACCCACCACACCAATATATGGTATATTCAAAAAATTTAATTATATTTACATCGCCATATATACCCAATGAATTCACGACAATATTTACAACAGCCCCAGTAATTCGACAACTGAATAACTCAATTGAAGGGGAAAAAAATGAATACAATAAGTAAGAAATAAAAGATATAAATATAATTCAATCAATGTAATTGTGAATGGCTAAAAATTATATAAATGGGGTGAAAGGTGTAAATATGTGCTTTCATATCAATGTGTCAATGACTCAATCACATATATATATATATATATATATATATATACACAATACATATATATGGTCGAAAAAAAAAAGAAAAAAATAACACAGAAACATATACATATCTAATCCGCATATCAATAATGAATGGAGAAAAAAAAAACTTGAAAATGGATTGATATCATGGATGTTAGATAGCGAATTAAAGCAAAATATATTTTATCCACACACCTCCAGATTCACAGAACTAAAGCCTCCTTTTAAATTATTAATCTGTTTCCCCCATTTTATTTATTTATTTATTTATGTTTTATCAGTCATTGTTGGGTATAAGGGGAACGTTGATGACACATCTGTTCAACTGTCGCTGGTCGATGCTCTCTCTCACTCCCTCACTCTCTCGTCGTCCCCTTGAGGTAAGCCTTACGTGCGGGCACGAACTGTCCATAGAAGTCTTTTTTATATTTTCATTAAGGATACATACGCACACACACACAAACACACACACATACACTCGATCGTATTTCTCTGTTCATCGTCAACTTGATTTCTGATTTCCGCATTTGTAATTGTGTTTATTCCATTATTTATTTTCTTCTCTAAATGCATCGTTTTAATTATTGTATCATTTCTATTTTTTTTCTTCGTCGTTTTTATTAGTTGTTGTTGTTTTTTATTTTCGTTTTAATTTCTGAATCAATTCAACGGTAAACATATATACACACACATCCACACATCCACACACACACACACACACACACACACACACACACACACACACACAC